>JAWDJV010000044.1:0-54248 GCA_033119285.1 Teratosphaeriaceae sp. CCFEE 6253 | reverse complement strand
AGCGTCTGGCTTGCGGCAGCCGAGCTTGAACGACAGCACGGGACGAAGCAGGCTCTCTGGGATCTGCTAGGTGAAGCTGTGAAGTCCTGCCCGACAAGCGAAGTCCTGTGGATGCAGCTCGCGCGCGAGAAGTGGCAGGCCGGCGAACTCGATGAAGCGAGGCGAGTGCTGGGCATGGCGTTCCAGCAGAACCCTGGTAACGAGGACATCTGGCTCGCGGCCGTCAAACTCGAAGCCGACAATGGCGAGACGGAGAAGGCGCGAGCGCTGCTGGCAGAGGCGAGGAGTGAGGCCGGCACGGATCGGGTGTGGATCAAGTCCGTCGCGTTCGAGCGCCAGATTCAGAGGGACTCGGACGCGGCGCTCACGCTGGTCAACGAGGGCTTGCACGTCTACCCGAAGGCGGCCAAGCTATGGATGATGAAGGGACAAATCTACGAGGTGAGGAGTGCCCTGCCGCAGGCCAGAGAGGCCTACAACATGGGCACACGGGCTTGTCCGAAAGCAGTGCCGCTGTGGCTCTTGGCGTGCCGACTGGAGGAGCGCATGGGGGTGCTAGTCAAGGCGCGCTCGATCCTCGATCGTGCGCGCTTAGCCGCGCCGAAGAATCCGGAGCTTTGGACCGAGAGCGTGCGGCTCGAGTACCGCGCCAAGAACATGCCGGCGGCGCAGCAGAAGATGGCGCAGGCACTGCAAGAGTGCCCGACTTCCGGGCTGGTGTGGAGCGAGCGGATCTGGCATCTCGAGGCTCGGACGCAGCGCAAACCGCGGATCCTCGAGGCCATCCAGAAGGCGGACAGCGATCCCATCTTGTTTGTGACCGCGGCGAGGATCTTCTGGGGCGAGCGCAAGCTGGACAAAGCTAGCTCGTGGTTCCAGAAGGCGGCGATTCTGGACCCGGATTACGGCGATACGTGGGCGTGGTGGTACAAGTTCCTTGTGCAGCACGGGACGGAGGAGAAGAGGGCGGAGGTTGTGGGGAGCTGTGTATTGAACGAGCCGAAGCACGGCGAGTACTGGGCGAGGGTGAGGAAGGCACCGGAAAATGCTGGAATGGGGGTGGAGGAGTGCTTGAAGCTGTTGGCGCAGGGACTGGAGTAGACTGTGACTCGGTCAGGCGACCCGCTGGCCTCGTCCCGCCCGCTGCAAGCATGCCGTGTGGGTCGTAGCAATGCGAAGGGCCGACTGCGCAACACATTCACAGAAAGGAATCATCTCGCGTCCCGAGTCAATACCCTTAGTATGAACAGTAATACCCAGACTGACTTGAGCGCTCTCTGCACCTCGGTCCTCTCTTTACTCTCCTTCACCCACGACCGCGCAAGCATAGCAAGCACCGCCTCAAGTAACAATGTATGAGAAGGCGGGAAACGGAACATCATCACGAGAGCAGATTGCTTACCCAACCGCCCCAGCCACGCAACCATCTCTACCGCTTCGCCCTTGTCACCGGCAACTTGGTCGTGGTGTCTTCAGCGCACCACATGCAGCCAGCGCTGCTACGCACGCCGCTCGGCGCTGCAGAGATCCTTCACTTTCCTGTCCAAGCTGAAGCGCATGCACTGGTATCAGCGGCGTCCGGCCACTGACCACGAGACGGGGCGACAGGATTGTGATTAAAAATGTCCGAGCAGGTCGAATAGTCACAGTGCTCCCGACGTGCCGTGACGGGCACAAGTGAACCTTGGGTGCTCGCTGGCTCTACTATGTCATTTGTAGCCGTCGCGACAGCTCACGACGTACACCGATCGAGGCCGCGCACTGTGGCTTGTGCTGAGTCTCCGTCACCTTCGAAGATGGGGACATGCGAGACGGAAGGAATGAGGCAAGGATGAAGCAATCAGGGTAGTGGCTACGAAAGCTGCTGGCACCTCCAACACACTAAGCTAGAATACACAGGAAGGTAGAGACACAGATGTCGGTCTCGTGGATCCCGTTAAGCCCCGCCCTTCGTCTTGTCTGAGAGCAGTATGTTGCTGCCTCCCCTGTCCAATGCCGTCCTGTTCCGTATCGAGAAATTCACCACCTCGGGCGGAGTCAGAAGCAAACTCAGCAATGGGTCTTGCTCTCTGCGTCCACCTACTTGAGTAGAGTGTCGCTTAGGGCCCCCGCAGCTCATCGCTTCATCCGTATGGCCAGCACCGTGGGCGCCGGAAACTGAGCAGCAGGCCTTCCATCCGTGCGTGGCCGCGGCTTCAGCGACTCCTAGCCACCTCCACCTCCACCACGTGCATACGGATGGAAGCCCCGATGCCCACCTCTCCCACCCCCACGATAGTTGCCGCCGCCGCCTCCCCGGCCTCCTCCCGGGGGCCCACCAGCGTTCTTCGGTCCAGTCGGGGCGCCGGCTGGCGCTTGCGGCATCGGGGAATTGGTGTTGCGGTTGCCGCGACCGCGGCCGCCAAAGCCGCCGCGCTGCTGCATGTTGTTGGGTCCCTGCATGCCAGCAGGCGCGGGAACGTCATCGTACATGCCCTCCCATGTGCCTTGCTGAGCGCCCATGCCGCCGAATTGACCTTGACCGCCATTCGAGGGCATGCGTTGCATACTCTGCTGCTCGTACTTGCGCTGCTCAAACATGAGTTGGTCCTGCGCGTTGTAACCGCCCCTCGGAGTGCCACCTCCGCCACCCACGGGTGACTGGCTACCTTCCGGCTGGCCCATGCCACCTTGGAAGCCAGCACCATTACCACCACCACCACCCTGCATAGCAGCCATCTGCTGCATCATCTGCCGTGATCACATAGTGTCAGCCATTGTTGTCCAATCGAGTGATACCTGGGGTACATACCTGCGGATTCATGCCCTGCGGCATCCCCTGCATACCCCTCTGCTGCATCATCTGCTGCATCATCTGCATGTTATTCATCTGCGGCTGCTGGCTCATGGCCATCTGCTGCTGCATTAATGTGAAGTACTGCTGCATGCGTTGCCAGTACGCCGCCATCATCGCCGGGCTCATCCCGTTGGCTCCCGCGCCCCCATCTCCGCCACCTCCAAGCGGCATCTGGTTTGCATTACTACCGAAACCTTGGCCGCCACCTCCACCGCCGAAACCGTCGCCTTTGCCGCCATGGCGCCCGCCACCGAACTTCCGCGGGCCGTTGTCAGCCTCACGCATATCGCCACGCGGCTGCGCACGCTTGACTTCGATCGGCTTATTGCAGATAGACAGTGGGCCCTCCAACGTACGGTCCACAGCCGCCTCGCTGTCGAAAGTGACGAAGCCGAAGCCACGTGGACGACCGGTCTCCTTGTCCATCATCAGCGTAGCGTCGAGGACGTTGCCGAAGTTGCGGAAGAAGTTCGCGAAGTCGTCCTGGCTCGCGTCCTGGGACACGCCACCAACGAAGATCTTGGCCGTGCGTTCTTGCTCGTCGCGGGGAATGGCGCGCTTGGGATCGATGAGCTTGCCATCAAGGGTGTGCTCCTTCACCATGACCGTATTCACCACCTTCGGGTCCCGGAACGTCAGGAACCCAAAGCCTCTGGATCTGCCGGTCGCGCCATCTCGCATGACGGTGCACTCCAGCACGTCACCGAACTGGGTGAAGTAGTTCTTGAGTGATTCTGTTATGCATCAGCAACTGATTTGACAGATCGCGTGGTGGTGAGGGTCACGATATACTACTTACCATCCGTGGTCTCCCAGTTGAGCCCGCCGATGAACATTTTGCTGTTTGCGCGTTAGCCGACATAATCGTTGAAGTAAGGAACGGTACAAAGTGATCATGAGCGTGTGCAGTGAGTTAGTGTGCTTGGTGGAAACTGTGTGGTGTCAACGCGCGTCATGGCTCTCTCGCGTGGTAGATGTAGAGTGTTCCGACGACGTTGACCTTGAAATGGGCCGCCATGGCCATTCTTCTGAAGTTCCGCATTTTGTTGTCCGGTGTAGCAATGATAGCTTGCAGTGGACGCGACCAGCCTGTCGCACTCCGATGTTTGGTTGCAGCTGTATGGCTGCACACGCGAGCCTGCGTTGTACGCGTGAATTGTATGGCGTAGGGCAGGCACGCATCTCAGATCCACCCACTGCCAAATGCGGGGCCCACTTCGACAGTGACCGTCTCGTTGCAACGCAGTCTAGGGGTAGGCATACTCGGGAAGTGACGTCCAGGGCGTGCATCGTTGCGTAGCTCGTCTGTATGTAGGGATCGCAGGCATTTGCGGAGCTGGCGCACGCTCTCGGAAGATGCGAAGAGGCATGGCTCGAAGCATCCATATCTCATGCTATCCTGCTCTGCTCTGCTGCTATGGGCCTATGGTGCTAACAGCCTCGGTTATCGACTTCAACTTGGCTAAGCCGTCCAGCGTGGAGGTACTTTCTGCGTGGTCAGGCCTCGATACTGAGTGCCACTGCATATTCGCCAGCCGACGGTTCAAGCCAGCTGCCTGCCACTCAGTCTGTACCCCGCCGCTTCAGCTACGCAAGTCCGCAGAGCGCCTGCAATGAGTCGGCGCTGACCCTCGAAGTGCTGATAGACCACACGTCTCCACATGCCTAGGCGGCACTTCCCCGGCTCGTTGGGCCGTGTCCTTGTGCGTATGTTGTGCGGCAGTCTTCCAGCGCATTGGTGCATGCATGTGCGGTAGCCTCGCATCCGTGGTAGTGAACAGCTCCCTTGCTCCCATCTTGCAACGAAACGGTCTTCATCGCAGTACCGCTTTTGTTGCTTCAAGGTTGCGACATGCGGGAACGTTGAACACCGCTGATGTTTGCGACGCGTTCGTCACGAGTGACGCCACGTGGTCCGGCTGGACCATCCGCTGCGACCCATGCCAGAGCTTCCATGCAGCTGGAGTCGTCTGCTCGGCAGCACGAGTCGCAGAAATCGACTCGACAAGCAGGGCACCCCAGTGTGTCTCACGAAGTCCAGATTCCAGAGGCTGTCTGTCTGGTTTACCGCGCCAGAGCCGCTCCATCCTTGAGCACTGCCGCACGGTCCTCCCGGCCTCCCACAAGGTCCGAGCTTCTGGCGAGTCGAGACAGCGAACACGATGCACACGCTCGTGATGATCAAGTGACAAAGAAAAGGACACACTCAACTCACCCATCATCCTTAATATGTATCGGTCGGTCACCCAAATCGTCGTACTGCCGTCTGCCACCTTCTGCATCCCCCCTCCCGCTTCCGTTGTGCCCCATACCATGTTGCATGTCCACGCCCTGCATTGCGCCGGCCGAACCTCCGTACTGGGGCTCATCAAAGCTGGGCTTGATGTTGAAGTCGTCAGATTGTGCAACAGTCGGCGCGATCGAGTCGTGCTGCGGCTTGGCATCGGCAATCTCTGGTACTGGATCCGGGTCTGATTTGACTACTGTGGTCGCGGCTACAGGGACTGGATCATCGGCTTCACCGTCGTAGCTGGGGAAAGGTGTCAGTAGGGAGAGTGGTGGGAGCGTGGGCGACATCGGTGAGGTAGGATCTCACAGATCGGCGAAGAGGTCCTCTTCATTCTCCATGTCCGCCATCTCTGCGGCGGTGTGTGTGCACGCGGAGCGTTGTATGCGAGTGAGGTAGCGTGGTGTAGCAAGGCCCGGCGGCCAGTGCAATGTGAGGTCGCGCGTCACGCGGTCGTGATCACGGCACAAGAGCACGTGCAATAGACGCGTGGATGTGTCACGGTGGATGTCCCTGGTGCACAGCGTGCGTCGTCGCTGCCGAAGAAGTGGTGTTGTCGAAGGGGCAGGTGTTGTCGCGGCGCATGTCGAGGCTGAGGACGATGAAGTGACCTGTGGCCGAACCGCAGGCACGCATGAGTCAGCAGGCTTGGCGCCCAGATTCTGGCCTTAGGTAGCCTGAACTTCACCACTGAGTGAGGTGTTTAGGCCACCAGCACGAGCACATGACCACATGCATGACGGTGTACATGTAGACGCCGGTCTGTTTGCCATTCGGGTTAAGCAACTCCCGGCAGCCACGAGCTAGAACGTCGAGCGGGGCAGCCACTCATCGAATAGCCGGTTCACGCCCTGCCAATCGCCCTCTTAAGTCTCGGCGAGCTCATCGTCCACGAACTCCGGGTTGTTCAGACCGCCGAAGTCAACTACCCTCGCGTCTCCCACCTCGTCGATCACCACGTTCACGGCACTCACGCACCTCATACCAGCTGATGCGCATGGAGTTCCTTCACCATCTCCACCACCTGCGCCCTCCATTCAGATGGGCATGACCCATTGGATGCCATCTTGGTGGAAAGGTCACGAGCCTTTATGACCAGCAGCGCCACCTCCTACGAGACCAGGGACGAACCCGGAGTTCCGTCGGACAACGACCGCCAGCCAGATCTGACCCTACTACTCTTACACGGTGCACCCTTCCGCACTCGCCTTGCGTTAGCTGTCGCTGAACTTCAGGATGGCGATGCGGCAGAAGCTATACATCCCCACGCGCCGCTCGTGTACTCCCGCTTCGAATTTCAACAGCACAAGATCGACGCAGCATCTGGCAACCCACCTTCGCTGCAGCGAAGCACCGTAGCTTCCAGGCCAAGGCTTCCCCTCAGCATTGGGGGACGATCCGGTACGCAGGCTGTTGCTCGAGAACTCCTTACAGCAGACCAGGAACGGCGGCTGCCGATATGAGCTGACTAGTACAGTCAGGAAAGGCTGTCGTCGTGCCTCGCGTCAACATGGACGTAAGACCGCGCCACCGAACGGTGCCATTGGGCGCAAGCAGTACCTCGCGACTCTTCGTCCGAGTACCTAGCATCTGGACTACAGGTGTGTCTGTCTCACACCCCGGACACATCATCCGTTGATCAAGCACGCGAGGGCGGACATGCGGCACTAGCTGGGGGCTCGACCGGCCACGAACCCTCGCGTGCATCGCGGTAGCACCACATGGTTAGCACTTCGCTGTCATCTCACCGTCTTCGGTGCACTCACGGCAGCGACCCATGCGAGCGGCACAGTCTGGCCACGAGGACACATTGGCTTCCAGCAGTCCCGACCTTGGAGCCTCCACTCGGTCCTCACGTCGATGGTGCGGTGCGCGGGGAACCGCAGCCGATGCGCTGCGGTATGGGGCCGCGCACTGCGACCGCTCTGCAACTACAGGACGTATGTGCATCTCTCCATGCCGTGAGCAAGCGGTGAGAGCGTCAAGCAGCTCAGTCCAAGCATAAAGGCAGCATCTCCAGCCCTTCTCATCTGTATCTGCCTCTCCTCACAGGACTTCTCGCGAACGAGCCTGTTCCTTACACCAAAGCATACTCATCTCTCCAACTTGCGTCGCAGCTACGGGTCTTATTCAATTCCACCCCCTTGCACTAACCATGCTAGCCGCCGTCGGCAGTGGTGCTGCCATCCCAAAGGCTGCAGTCCCTTCGCCAGTCGTTGCACCCAAACCCACTGCAGCCCTTGCTGCAGCATCGACGACTTACACCGGTGTGAGTAAAGCCGACTTCTTGATGCTGGCTGTCAAAGACATCGAGGCTAAGATCACACCAGACATGTCCCCAGGGAACCGGACGCTGCTTCTACACTCCGCCCAGCAAAACCAGGACGTCTTATCCGTGCTCTCCAGGCGCTGCTGTGAGCCTGGCCCCTGTCCGCAGAAGTCGTCGTCGTCACCGTTACAAGGCGCTCTCGCTGACTAGACGGGCTTCCACAAGTGCAACGGCAACAACGTCAAGTGCAATTACTGAGTTGAAGACCAGGAGGGAGGGCGAGAGCCACGGGCAGCAGACTCGGATCAGAAAGGCTTAACGTCGGTGTCGGAAGTAGTATAGTTGCAAGATGTGCCACGTTCTTTTGAGCAAGCAATGCTGTTTGCCTGAGGTCGACTATCGCGCGCGTGGGCGGCGAGTTGTGGCTGCGTTCGTACCCATGATGATTCTACGCCGATTCCGAATGATGGGGCGGCAAACGTTCGAGGGCAGGCCACGAGTCACGCCGCGTGGGGAGAGGCGCGGTTGGTTGTTGAGAGACAAGAACAAAGTGTGCCGTCGTTTAAACAATTGGCACGAGTCAGTAGCAAACATGCCTGAGGCCTCAGATTCGCGACGACATGCCGACGTACAAACAGCACATGTAGTCCCTCCGTTTATTCACTCGGTCGACTTCACCACACACTGTGCTCCCGACACGGAAAACTGCGTAGGCGCCTCGTAATGGCGACAGACAAGGTCATGGACAGGCATCAGCATTCACCTCTGTTCACCCAGCTACCGCCTGAGCTCCGCCTGAGGATCTACGAGCACGTCGTTGAATTTACTCAGCCCATCAAGCTTAGGCAGCATATTGCAGGGTCCACGGATATGGCGATACTGCGAGCCTCGAAGCTGTTGTACCGGGAAGCGCTTCCCGTGCTGTACGATGTCAATACGATCTCCGTCACGAGGAACGACTTCTGCCTCAACACTGATGCAGCACTACGGACGCCCATCATGGGCCAGCACGTGCGCCATCTGCGCATGACCAGCTTCGGCGAATCCATCGCATGCAACTTCCTGCCCGCACGGTGCTCGGCCTGCGAGGATCAAGCCACAGGCTTGTTGCAAGCGCTCCGGCTCATGCCCCAACTCAAGACCGTCACTGTAGACTATAGTACCCAGCCCTCCAATTTCGTGCGCTTTCGGACTTCTGCACGAACGTCCGGTGTCACATTCCCGTGTGTCGGCGTGGGAGTGTACAAATTCCGTGGAGCCGGGCTCGACAAAGTTGACTTCACCTTTCAGCACCGCCCCTTGGCAACGATATGGCTGGCCCTGGTGATCCTGTCTATGCCAGACACTCCTGAGCGAGAAGAAGAGGCTACACTGGCGCGTCTGCGAAAATTTGATGCCAGTCTGACCGACACGCTGTGGTTCCTATTCTGCGCTCAGCAGTATGGGCAACTCCACGCTTTCGGCGGCGAGACAAGCGAAGCGTGGGTCGAGGAAGGACAATTAGCGCACTGGTCTGAGGCCGAGCGTGATCTGGCCTTGGATAAGCTCACGACGGTGCTGCACACATTCAAAGGCCCAAACAGCTCCGCAAAGTCGGCAGTATTTGGCAATGATGCGACACATGTTTGGGGGATGAGTCTGATCACAGTGCAAGGATGGGTACGGCGAGATGGCGGCTGGCCCTGTCCAACTGCGCGCTGCCCGTTGTGCTTGGCACAGGTACAAATGTGCAACACCGTCGTCCAAGTCACGGCGAAGAGGCACTCAGCGACCACATCATGGTCTTTCTATTCACCACCACCATGCTACGAGGACGGAACCTGCCATGCCTACACCTCTTCCCATCTTCGGAGGCCTTCGGCGCAATGGAACTGCATGACCGAGCTGCCAGTCTGGTCAAGCATCCCGCGCGAAGTCGACCTGATGGCTACTCCGATGCTTTAGTGGAAAGCCGTTTCTACCAGGCTACACAGTTCACAGGTACAGCAGAAAGTGCGGGTTCTCGTCCGCCAGTTCAGGCTCATCGGGCGCACCTTCAGCGATCAACGCTCGCTTCCTCCTGTTCGTGGTGATGACGATCCAAGCATTGATCGCGGTCAGTGCAATGGACATCAACGTCATCCCAATTGCGAAGTGTATGCCCTCAAGATATCGCGGCGCCGACTGGGCCTTGAAGATGAAGCCAATGGCCGCACCTGCGGAGTTCCCGACCAGCTGGATCATGCCAGTGGCGAAGGCTCGCTTGAAGTATCCAGCATGGTTGCAGCTTGCCCATACTATGTTGAGCGAGGTGCTCGCGTAGACGCCGATGGCGACGCAGAAGACTGCGAAGTATCGTGCTCCCACGCTCGAGGATGGCACAGCCAAGATGATGTAGCCTACCAGGCAAGAGCACAGGACGCCGCCAAGGAAGGGAGACCTGAGCTTCGTCTTGTCTGATAGCCAGCCGATGATCAGATACGATATCGCGCCCACAGCATAAACGGGAACGGTGAGGAGCTGCGCGTTGATGGTGCTGGTGAAACCTAGACCTTGGATGATCTTTGGCTGGAAAGTCGTGATGGCGTACAGCGTCGTGTCGATGCCGAAGTGGCTGATGGCTTGCACGTAAAGCTTCGGGTCCTTAAGGCAGCGCCGGATCTCACTCCACGAAAAGCGTTCCTTGCTGTCGTACGCACCACGGTTCCGATGTAGCCGTTTGGCCAACAAGTCCTTCTCGGACTGCTTCAACCACCGCGCCTCGGCGACCGAATTTGGAAGCCATAGGAAGGTAATGGGCGCCAAGCAGAAGGAGATGATGCCCTCGACGATATACATCCACTACGGATAGACATTAGCTGGCGGCATCCTACGTTTGAACCATGGGGCTTGGTTCTCACCTGCCAGCCGTGCAAGCCGGCGGTCTGAAGTCTGGTCAGGCCGAACGCAAGGAGACCACCAAAGGCTCCGGACACCGCGGAGAACGTGAATATGTAGGTATGTCGCACAGCGTACTCGTCTCGGTTGTAGCTCATGGTGATGTACAGGAACTGCGATGGATGCACAAGCAGTGATTAGCAGATGTCTCGTAAGAACGGGCATTCTGTTCGATCGGACGCTTACCACGCATGGAATGATCGCTGCTTCTGCCGCTCCCAACAATACTCGGACACCAATCAATTGGCTGAAGGTCTGTACGAACGCTGTCCCGATGGTCAACGCCGACCAGGCCAAACAGGACCCGGTCATCAACAGCTTCGGCGTGAGAATCTTGAGCAGGATGTTCCAGAGTGGCTCGAACAACACATATGTCGCATACACAACAGAGACTGCTGCACCGTATTGATTCCCAGCCAGGTTCAAGTCTTTGCTGAAACCCGTCAGGTTTACGTTGCCGATGTTGGAACCTGCGATGACTTGTAAGCACGTCTTCCAGATTGCAGACGAAGATAGAGCCTCTGGACTTGACGGACGATCGAGGAACGACATGAGATAGAGAGCACCGAAGACCGAGATCAAGTTCAGGTCCATCTTCCTGACCACCTTCGCCTCGGCCTTGACATCGACGACATCCTCCCACGCGCCATTGCTCACGCCATCCTCGGGACTACCAGGTGCACTCGTCGTCTTCTCGTCCATGGCGGCAGGGGTCAATGAGACGCGCGAGAGATGCGCAGACCTTGCTCCTCATGACCTCTCGACTGAGCCCAGTAGTCCTCTGATTGATAGGCCAGATCGCTATCAAACACCCTGCACCAGATTCTCTGATGTGACGTGACTCGCGCCTATCAGCGTATAGATGTAGATAGGCGGCTTCAACGTCCGAGATGCGGGGTTGGAAGTACATGTACCGTCTCAACGAGGAGTTCAATAGGTCCTGTAACGCTGAGAGGGTGTTGGTACTCTCTCAACACTGGTGAAAGAGCCTCTGATCCTCAAGCCAGCTGAGATGGCGGCGTCGTTCAATCCACCAAGCACGGAGAACAAGCCGATGGTGCCCAGATGGATACCCCCGCCAACCACTAAAGAGTCACTTGACTGGGCTCAGCTGCACACGATTGAGTTGTCCTTGCTGGACAGTCCCGATCCAGCCATAGTGGCTGGACTGGTACAACTTACCAAGACTGCCATCCTTGAGGACGGCTTCCTGTATCTCACGAATTACGGTATCTCTCTGTCGCAGCTGCAACGCCAGTTCGATCTAGCTCAATATCTCCATCGCAACATCTCGGACGAAGACAAGGAGCGGCTGCTCTGGGATCCCAGCACCGGTGAGCATGTCGATGGGTGCACCCAGGCAAGCTGTCAAAGACGTCTTCTAACCCTCTCACCCACCACCCCAGGCATCTTCGCCGGCTTCAAGCGCCGCTTCGGCTGGAGACGGGAGCGAGGTGAAGTAGACTCGATAGAGCAGTTCAACTTCTACCGCGGCGAATTTGAAGATTCAGAACACACAGTGCCGAAATGCATCAGGCCTTTCATGGACGAGATTCGTGCGTTCTGCGAGGTAGGCGTCCACGACTGCGGGGCGTGATGCTGATGCTGATACACCTCAGTACTTGACGAACTCTGTTAACTGGAGACTGCTGCGGCTGCTCTCCATGGTATTGGAGTTGGATCAAGACTACCACTGGAACAGCATCCAGTCACATGACGGTCCAGTCGGGGAGGGCTACTTCCGCCACGCCCTGTTCTACCCATTGCTCGGAGAGGACAAGGAGCGCCGGAAAGGTGTGCGCATGTTCGGGCACACCGACTACGGGTCCACCACCCTTCTCTTCTCCGTCCCAATCACAGCTCTCCACATCTGGTCGAAGCAGAACAAATGGCAGCCCGTCAAGTACAACCCGGGCTCGCTGGTAGTGAACATCGGCGAGGCATTGGAGATCATCTCCGGCGGACACTTCAAGGCCACTAAGCACAAGGTGACCGACACTCCGGCAGATCAAGGTAGGTCTTATGGGACAGCAATGTCGTCCCGTCCGGAGTTGCTGACTGGTATCACCCATTGCATAGAGCAATATGAAAGGCTGTCTCTCGTACAGTTCAACGCCTCCGTTGGAAACATGAGGTTGGCACCTGCGGTCGAATCGCCGCTGCTGCAGAGAGAAGGTTTTGTCCTCGAGCAAGGCACCTTCCAGCAGTACAAACGGCTCCTGGACCAAGGATTGCCTGTGCCCACAAATAAGTAGCCAAAGAGCTGCTTAGCATGCCGTCCGTGACTGTCGCTGACCGATGCTCATTGCGCTATCAGGCAGTGGCGTGAGATTCAAGTCAGTACGCGAAGTCAGATACCGCCGGAGCAGAGGTCGGGCGGTATCAAAGTAGTCGACGGAGTCAGATACGGTGACGACGAGTTCCTGGGCGTCAAAGTCCTTCTGCCAGTATGATGATAGCAGCCAGTCCTGACCGGCACAATGGTGACCGCGGGTTGCACTCCACGTGTCGCTCTCCAAATCTTAATGGGAGAATCAAGGCTCGCGTTAGGATTTATTGTCTCGAGACTGGCATCGTCCACCTTTACTTTCATCATGGGCCAAGCTCACTCCTCCGCCTCACTCTCCTCATCCTCACTTCCATCAGCTATGAAAGCGTCCGCGTCGACGAGCGGTTCCCGTCCGACCCCGTGCGCTTCAGCCCAAGCTCGCAGCTTCGTCTTGTTCACCTCGACATCCCCGTCGTCCATCTTTTGGCGGTTGGCGACTTTCATCACCGCGAGCGCTGCCACGATATCCTCCTGCATGATGTACGTGGCGGCGCTCACATCCCCCACCGTCACATTCTCGTCCTCGGGCACGTCCATCAGGAACCGATACACCTCTCCGCACCAGTAGCCGAGATAGCCCTTATTGCCCAGAGCGCTGAGCGGACGTTCAGGCCCACCAAACCTCCCCTCTCTTCTACCTAGTTCGTAGCTTACAGCGATCAGTACCTGCCCGAGGCCCTGCCGCTGCCACGGCGGGAAGACAAGGATGCACGCGACGTTGTTATTGTCCCAGCTCATCTTCTCCTTGCTGAAGAAGCCGACCACCTGGCCGTAGGAGTTCGCGCCTGTGCTCGAAGGGGAGCGCAAGATGAGTGGGTAGTACAGAAACGTGCTGACTCTGAAGAAGACGCTTTTGGTGTCGAGGAAGAGCTTGGACAGCAGCGAGAGATTCTGAGCGTAGAGGTTGTGATCTGCGCCATCCAGCTCGTGGATGACGTATTGATCCTTCTCGTAGACCACATCGCCCGGCGGTGCATCGTTCCTCAGGGGACAGACTTTCTATCATCGTCAGTCGCATCCCGGCTTTGGCCTTGCGGCGAACGTACGCAATGCGCGCTGTACTTGACGATCTCGCTGGTGTATCGGAAGCACCACTGGCAGACGTACAGCCACTCGGTCTTGCGCCCGCCGAGCAGGTCTTCGGGGTAGAAGGACGGGTACCACGGCTTGATGTGGATCTCGCCCAGCACGACGTTCGCCACATTCGGTTGCATGGGAGGGCCCTTGGGCGCGCGATTGGGCGAAAGGAGGGTAGACGGCGAGGTGGCGGACATCGTGACGGCCATGACCGGTGTGCCGGTGGGAGAAGCGGCTTACATGATTATGTTGTCACAAGTGCCATTGGAGCGCTTGTGGTCGAAGTGAAAGCGCAGATACCGCTGGCACGGCTATTGGTCTCCATCTGCCGGTGCGCTAAGGGAGGGACATGCACGTAAGCGAAGGCTAAATCTTTCCGACGTGCTTGGCATCCGGAGCTCGGCAGTCCATTCAAACATGCCTTGCCAGCAAGAACGGGACGCTGGAAGATACAGGTAGTTCCGCGCCGCAAGAGCCATTGCTCACATTGCTTGCCTCATGGTCGGCGAATTGCTCGAGTGGCTGTCGCGGCTCGTTGTGTGTAACTGTATTTGCAAGCTAGCATGAGCGAGATACCATCAAGAATACCCAGGCATAGCCCCTTCTCTTGTTGTCGTCCAATCTCCGTCTCTGGGGTCATATTCCAGCGAGTATGTACAGTCCAAGTCCTGATCGCCCCCGTAATGGTGCGTGATGGCCAGGTCCGGCTCGTTGTAGTGGCCCATGAATTGCAGCTCGACTCTCATCTCGAATCCACTCTCGAGCCCATTGCGAAGCTCGAAGACGTGAGGCTCGGCTCTCAACACCCGTCGCTCCACTCGCACACTCTGCAGAAACGTGGCCGGCGTGCCATCCACGTCGAGTCCCGAGACTGTCAGCTGGCAGCCGCCCTTCGCCTTGGGTACGAGCTGCAGCCTGAGCCGACGCCGCAGCACAAAGGGTGGTATATCGAGGTCCAGATACCGCATCACTCGTGCCATCAGATCGTCCGCCTTGGCCCAGATACGCGCACTCGCGAGCCCATCCAGTGGCGTCTTCTGAAGGTTACAGATGACGAGCTTTGCGCCCTTTCGCTGGCCCACCAGTTCTGGGACCTCGTTCGCGGGTGTCACAGAGAGAGACGAGCCTAGAACAAGGCAGAGATCGGCCTTTCCGGCGTGCTCAAAAGCTTGCTGCATTGGCTGCTGCGGCAACGACTCGGTGAAGTGGACGATGCTGTCGTGCAGGTCACCGCGGCAGACCGCGCATCTCCGGCCCGTGCGGTGGTTGAATACCGTCTTCTCGTGAGAGGCTACCGCTCGGAAATCTAGATGCCTCAGTGGGGGTCGTACATAGCGCACCTTGGCGTGATGGTGAGCTTACCGCGAAGATACTCTCGCCCGCAGCGGCTGCAGTACTCACGATTCGAGTTGCCGTGGAGCTCCGAGATGCAGGCCTGTGTGCCAAGCTTCAGCTCTAGACGGGACCAGAAGTAGCGATGCGGCGTCAACTGGCCATGCTTACCGCTGGAATGCCACTCCTCCGATGTAGACCATCACAGTTCTGGCTGACGAGATACTTCAGGATCCCTGCTTCCTGCAGCCGAACAAGTGACATATGTGCTGGCGTCGGGATGGCTTGCAGAGTACATTGCGCGTTTGCCTGGAATCGCTTGCCCTGCGCTTCAAGTGTCCACTTGCCTGCCGGACCCCGGAAGTCGGGCACACCAGCGGACGTTGAGAGGCCAGCGCCAGTGAAGACGATGAAATGCCGGCTCTTTCGAATCTGTCCGGCGAGGGTGCGGGCTTTGGCCTCGATCTTGTCGTCCGCTTCCAGATGCTCTCTGACCGCATCATCATCCTTGTGCGCTGAGAAAGCCATCTCGCCGGGACCAGAGGTATAAGCTCGACCGCTCGAATGTGGATAGCAGTGATGGTCCTGGATGTCGTGCACAGCGCGGACGACCGTGTTTTCACCGCAGGCTACCGTACGCCATCAAGACTCATTGACTCAAGCCAGTAGTCCAGGCAACGGTGTCGCTGTTGCAAGGGTCGTCTGCTTTCCATGGTGTGAACACGACACGAAGACAACAGTCGTCAGCCACTCCATGTTTTTGCGCTGCGTTGCGCCGGCAACGACCTATCACCGGACGAGAAGGATGGTATCCTAAAGAAATCGCGAAAGCGAGATCCTTCGTAATTCACACATACATCTTGTCTCCTTCTCGTGCCGACTTCTTGTTGGCGTATTGGCGGCTTTCGATTGCCACCAGAATTGCAGCGTGGGCATCGCGCCTGCAGTGAGCAGGACTGGGTCGTGCGCCACAGCGTCACGACCGGGTGTCGCCGCCGTGAAGCCGTGAACTAGTCCACGACCTCCACCCCCAGCGAAAGCTTGGCCTGAATTTACTCGTATCGGCGTGTCTTCGCCAATGCTTGGGACTCCCTTTGGGCAGCCATGGTGAGGAAGACAGCAACTTCGCGCGCTCCTTGACGATTGCGGTCTGCCATGGCGGTGGCGATGTCTTCCTGCCTCTTCAGCAGGCGTCGGTATTCCATTATCCTCGTTGGCATATATCTCTTCGGTCTATGCTTCTTCGCTCTCCTACTATTCGCCTTCTGGTATGCCTCGAACTCGGACAAGGACAACATACCTCCATGGCTGACGCATCTACTGCCTGCGGGGCGCTGTGCTTGCAAGACGTCGACCCACTTTGAATGTGCAGCATGCCTGGACTGTCAGACGGCGATTTCGATCCCAAACCGCACGCACGAGTGGCAATTCGAGTACCTTCGTGATGGAAAAGACGAGACCCTCACAGCGTCGCAGTGCCTGGCCTCGTTCCCAGGCCTCTTCGAAGATATCGATCATCGAGTCCAGTATTGGTCGGAACAAGGCAACATCACCAGGGGCATGCTGGATACCTTCAGCCTCGTCAATAGTGCCACGAGAGCCAGAATCCACGACGGCAACCTGTACATCGTTGCCACCAAGTCGCGAGCCGACGATCACCGGCGGAAGATGCTTGCCATCCTGAGCTCCATCCACCGCGCCCTCATTGCTGCCCCTGATCGGGCCGACCTGCCCAACATCGAGTTCATCTTCTCCATCGAGGACAAGGCTCAAGACATCGATGGTGCCCGGCATCCTCTCTGGGTCGTAGCCCGGAGAGCTGACGAGCAACCACTTTGGCTGATGCCGGACTTTGGCTACTGGGCTTGGGATAACATCGTCGCTCACAACTTCAACAACGAAGTCGGACCCCTGGATGAGGTCGTCGACAAAGCGATCGCGATCGAGCAGGGCCTGCCGTTCCACGAGAAGAAGGCGCAGCTTGTCTGGCGAGGGAAGCTGAGCTTCGCGCCCCGGCTGAGGCGGGCCCTGCTCGACCAGAGCCGGAACCATGACTGGGCAGACGTCAGAGAGCTGGACTGGACGGTGCCGGCCAATTACTTGACCATGCAAGATCACTGCCGATACCAATTCATCGCGCACTCCGAGGGTAAGCCATCGATCCGACTCCCCGTCGAGTCAAATTTGACTGAATCATTCACAGGGCGCTCATACTCGGCCTCGCTCAAGTACCGGCAGGCGTGTAATTCCGTCCTCATCATCCACAAGCTCCAGTACATCCAGCACCATCACTACCTCCTGATCAACGAGGGACCGCTGCAGAATTATGTCGAAGTCGAGAGGGACTTCTCCGATCTGTCGGACAAGATGGCCAATCTACTGGACCATCCCGAGAAGGCAGCGAAGATCGCTGCGAACAGCGTGAAGACCTTCCGGGAGCGTTACTTGACGCCGGCGGCAGAGGCGTGCTATTGGCGAGCGCTGTGGAGGGGTTACGCGAAGGTGTTTGCGGATGCGGCAGAGCCGATCCACGTGGACGGAGCTCCGGGGGCAAGACAAGTCAAGAGGGAGATGAGGTATGAGACCTTCATCTTGATCGCAAGCCATGACATGCTGGACTTCTCGACGAGTTGACTTCACGGTGTGCGTAGCGGTATGGATATCCCGGTGAGCCCACGTATCCATCTGTTACGTGTCTGTTCATCTATGGCATGCAAACTCACAACGCTCGAAGCATCCCGACCGCTGTCAGCAGACATTGGCGCCATTGTACCGCAAATCGGGACGGCAATAAGGTGCAGCACCTAGGCTACTCGTCGAGGGTTGTGGCTAAGAGCTTTACAAGTGTGCTCGCGTCCGTGTCCTCGTCTTCGGCCTCCTCGTGATCGCACATCTTCTTCGGCGGTACTGCCACTGTGTTGTGGAACAGCGTCTCGGCCAGCCTTTCTTCGAGCGTTGCCGGGTCATCGTCATCGTCACCCCGGACCGCTTCGTCGAAACATTTCTCGCGCAACCAGGTCTGCGTCTCGTCCCCGAGCGGGCTACCAGGCTTGATGTCGCCAACCAAGCGACAGAGGTGCTGCAGGGTACTCCGCCTGAACCATGCTCCTGGCGTTGCCCACATGCCACCAATCTTGGCCTGACTGGCTGTCTCTGTATCCTTCCAGTACCCCGGCTGCTCGTAATACTTCCGGCGAAGTATCGTGGTAACGTAGTGAAAGAACAGATTGCGTCGAGCCGGTCGATTGGTTGGGTGTTTGAAGGCTAGCTCCTCTCCGTTGATCTCCGTCCAGTACTGCCTGCCGTACTTGTTTGCCAAGTCGTTCTCGCCATCCTCCAGCAGCGTCTTGTCTAGCACCACGATCTTGAAACGAAGCTTGGAAGGCTCGTCATCTACCGTGGTGAACGGTGCGATGACGAAGCGGCCTAGATCGAAGGCTTGCTCGATTGCGGAGAGCATTGGAATGCCATTGCGCTCGCCCCAGATCACGTCCCTTGAGTCGCCCACATTCCCACTTCGACCCATTGCGGTGTTCACCATCTTTCCCTCCAACTTCCGTGGGATGATGTGCGCGACAGTGACGCTACCACCGGGTTGATAGGCGCCAGTGATAGCACACCAGACCCAACCCATTTGCTTCGGATCACGAGATTCGGCATCCAGATAATGCCGCACAGCCTTCTTGAAAGCCTCGTGCACTGGCCCTGACCGCTCAGTGCGAAGGTGCATTGTGGAGTTGTGCGTCTTTCCAATGATCTCGCAGAGTGCATCGGAGTATCCATGGTCGAGATTGCTGGCCTCTACTCGCAACATGTGCTCGGATACTTTGCGATGCTTGGACAGGAGGCCATGCTTCTCGGCGAAGTTGAGCTGGCGCCGGAAATCCAGGTCCACGATGCGCTTGTCATGATACTTCTCGTCGATTGCGCCATCTGCATAAGCCTGCTGCATTGCAGCTCTGAATGTGCCGTTCGTGATTTCTTGATTACGAAGCATCTTAAGCTTCGCCTCCAGAAATGCCTCAACCTCGCGGGCTGAGGACGTCGTTGCACAGCTGTTCGCAGCCATGCTGGTTGCTATCGACGGCTGTGATGAGTCGTCAAGTCGAGGTAGTGCTGTATGTATCTGCGAGATGTCGAATCGACCAGAGCTCTTGTAGTGCGGGCCGCTGACCGTGGGCACTCGTCCTAACGGCACAGCACTTTCGTTGCAGTAGTGTTTGACGGGGACTGCTGGGCGTTAAGCTCGGTGTGGTCCGGGTAGCACGATGACCATCTCATGTGTCCCGCGCCCACTCCACGCTTCCATTCTCAGCTGCTGTTGCCGCCACCGTTCCCGAACGACGTCCCCACGAGTATCGTGGTACCACCTGCACACTGGGCAGCCCGGAGGCCGGAATCGGAAGCTACTTCTCTGCGCTTCAACATCGTCGACACGTGACTGCCGTCTCTCGATGTTGGGAGCTATAGCATGCGAAGATGTTTGATCTTATTGTACAGCATCGTACATACCGCGTCCATCATACAGACCTCAATCAATCTTGAGCGAGGCATATATCCGATGCACAAACACCCAGCACGCGCAGAAGCCGATCGTACCTGCAATGAAAGCGCATCAGTGCCAACCCACAGACTCGGTAGCAATGACTTACCGCTCATGATAAACCACAAGACCGCCACCAACGCCGAATAGCTCAGGTACAGCAGCCCGCCCGTGAAACTGCTGAAGCTCAGCATGCGCGCCCAGTACAGCAGACTCCACGCAAAGACGTAGATGGCAGAGGCCCCGCTGCACGCGAACGCGCGCCACTGCCAGTGGTAGTTCTCCGCGCAGAGCACGCAGTAGATCATGATGATCGTGACCGCGGCCGACGTCGCGACCAGCAGTCCATAGCTGAGGAAGAGGAAGCCCATGGCGTAGTAGATTCTTCCGGTCCAGAGACTCCGCATGATGAAGTAGAGCTCCACGAAGATCGCTCCGAAGGGTAAGAGGCCGACCAGCAGCATGCTCGGCACCGGGCGAAGGTACCCCGTCGCGGGACCCGGAATCTGGCGCGGGATCTGGTTTGTCCGGACCGGAGGCGGCGGGACTGGTTGCTTGAAGCCGACCCAGGACCCGGCCATGCTGAGCGGGACGGAGATGAGGAACCACATGCCCAGGATGACGAGCATGGTGGTGAAGGGGACGGCGCCGGAGGAGCCGCGGGCCCAGATGAAGAGGTTGAGGAGGAAGAAGACGCTGAAGACCAGGGCGGGCAGGGCGGCGGGAGTGAGGACGAAGAGGTGTTTCCATTTGGGGCTGGTGTGGGCGGCGGTGGAGGTGGAGAAGGACTTGTACACGCGGGAGGAGGTGTACCCGCCCACGAAGCCGAGGAAGGTGTAGAGCAGGATCATGACTGTAGCAAGACTGCCGCGATTGCTCGGCGAGAGGAAGCCGATAACGGCGAAAGCGATGGTAAGGCCGGCCATGATGAAGAGCTGCGCGCCGTTGCCCACGAGGATGGAGAGGGCGAGGGAGTGCTTGGGCGCGCGGAAGACGTCGCCATGGATCAGCTTCCAGCCAGAGTCCTCGAGTACGCCATCCTCTACATCGTCCACGCCCAAATTGTCCAGGTCGTGCTGGTCGAGGCGATTGTACCGCTTGATGTCCTTGCGTAGTGCGCGGACGAGGACGGTCGACACCATCCCGATGAGGATGAAGACTATGATCGCATAGATGACGAGTGAGAACCAGTGAATCTGCGGATCATAGACGTGGAGATACTTGTCCCAGCGGGTCGCAAAGGACGTCGCGGAGGCTCGCCAGTAGACGCTGTAGGTCCACGTCACGCCCGTCGTCGTCTTGTCCTCCAGCAGCTGAGGCGTCTGCAAGTCCCCACACTCCGCCGCAAAGTCCTCGCCTTCGCCCGTCCGTCGCGACTGCCCCAGCGACTCCGGCTCGACGAGGATGCCGACCACGCGATACTGGTCCTTCCGCACCTGGTGGTAGTCCACGTGGATGTTGTAGTGATTGTTCAACCGCGGCTGCTCATTCACCACCTTCCCCAGCGCGAACCCCGGCTGGTAGAACTCGGTGTCCGTGCTCGTGTCCAAGTACCTCTGCGCCACCGGCAGCCCGTCGACCAACCAGTTCGTGTTGTAGTTCTGCCAGATCCGGCGATTGACAAACTTGGCATCCCGCGGCTCGAACAGCACCTCATCGCACACCGCTTGGCAGCCTGTCACGTTGACGCCCATCTGCAGTCGGAAGGGCGACGTCTGGATGCGGTCGCCGAAGATGATGCTGCCCAGGGACTCGGAGATGTCCCGCGAGCCGCCCTCGGGCTCGCAGAAGTGGAAGGCATGGTGGTAGTAGTCGAAGCTGAAGGCCGAGCGCACGTGCGTGTCGCGTGCGGATTGGGAGGGTGTGACGTGGTTGACGGTGAGGGGGACAAGGTCGCCGAGCTGGTAGTTGGTCGGGGTGACGCCGGGGAGGTAGAAGGCCGAGGTGGTCAGGACGAAGCAGGCCAAGGCCGAGGGCAGCGAGGTGAGGCGGAGCATGGTGTGGGGAGGCGTGTGCGTTAAGTCATGTGGAAGTACAACTCATGATGGCAATGGCCGCCTTGCAAGCTTGCCAAGCTCCTCGTAGGTTGCAGGGATGCAGATCAGACATGTACTACATGTACCTCCGTAGTGTGGATGTCAAGAAAGCTTGACTCGTCAGCTCCTCCACACCGCACGGACTACGTGAGGCATGCCGCAGCGTGGCATGTGAAGCTGCCAAGACAGATCGAAAGCAGAGATATGTGCACCATAGAGTGTTATCGTGAGAGGAACATTAATCATCGGTACTAGAGCCCGTCCAAGATCATACAGCATCAGCTCCCCACCCTGACCGCAACACCACACTGCACCCCCAGTCCCGTCATTACCTCGTCTGATCATCCCACACCCGATGCTACGCGGCCGTCGCGCTCTCCTCGTGCATAGGATAGGGCACCCGACGCTGCTCCGGCCCCTCATCCTGCGGACTCTGCATCAGCTCCGCACTCGTCTGCCTCTGCCCCGCATGCTGCATGATCTCCTGCCACGACTCCGGCTCGACATGACTGGGCATGGCATTCGCGCCCAACCCACCCGCCGAAGACCGGATCGGCTCGATGGACGGGGAGTAATTCCTCAGTCCCGCCTCGGCATCGTTCAGCACCTCCCTCGCCGCCTCAGAGTGCTCGAAGGGCGCGCGCTCTTCGCCCGGTACGGTAGGGGTGTCGTCCAGCAGGTTCACGAGGCGGCGCGCCTGGTGCGCGAGCATGATCTGCTTCTCGGCGCGCTCGATGATGGCGGCGGTGTGCAGATCGTAGGCTTCCTTGAACTTCTGGCGGGTGATGTTGGTGAGCTGCGCTTCGGCGACCAGGGACTGCGCTTCCGCGCGGACCAGCTCCTGCTCGAGCGTGACGAGTTTGGTGGACGTGGGCTCCTTGTACTTCAGCTTCTGGATCTCGTCTTGGATCTGAAACAACGACGTCAGTCATCGAATATCGGTGTCAACATAGTAGTGCGGTCCCACCTTAGCCTTCAAATTCCTCGTCGGCTGCACGGAGCTCTCCGTATTCCGGATCTGCTTCAGCACCCCCCGGCTATCCTCCAAATGCTGCGCAAACAGATCCTCCTGCTCCGCAATCTCCGCCAATAAGACCCCCAGCTTATCACTGACATCGCTCACGGCATCGTCCTGCGTCTCGCCCCACTCGCTCAGCTGCGAGGCGGCGCTCTGCGATTCCCGCGAGGCGGCCTCGTACGCCGAGACCTGGTGGTTCTCCGTCTTGATCAGCTTGTACAGCTTCTTGGAGAGCTCGGGCTGCTGGATGCCGCGCAGGGAGGACATGGCGAAGCGGTGCTTGTGCGAGGAGCCGCCAGCGGTGGAGCCACTCTCGCTGCCCTTCTTGGAGCGGATGGAGAGGGAGCGTCCAACGTTCCTGGCCGGCGATTGTCAGTATGCTGTCGCTGGGTGACGGCGTAGAGCTCTTGTCGCTTACATCGTAGCGGTATTGCTGTAGGGCGTGTTGGTGGGTATTGAAGCTGGCAAGGTCGCGATACGGACTTGAGCAGTATGTGCGTGTCTGGTCGCTGGTACGAGGGGAGGCTTGAGCGGATTTCAATCGACTACGGAATGCTTCTCCGCAAATGCACTCGAGGACTTTGACCTCGACCTTTGAGTGAGCTCGCGGTTGCACCGGATGCTACGTCATGGTCACATGCAAAACTTACATTCCACGCTTGATGCGCCACCAATGAAGAGGGAGTCGGCCGCGGATTGGGATTATTGACGATGGATCAGAACAGTAGTGGATAGCGCGAGTCGACAGACAGTAAGGTCGCTTCCATCCGCAAACATTCCATGCGCAGCCAGAGATCGCTCTCCACACTCCTGAACCAATCATTACAGCGTGGTCATATCTCCCGTCGTAAGCGTGTATTCTCTTGATGATCCATAGCCAGGTCCATATCGTCGTCCGCCTGTACAGCATGCGCTCTGCATGTCTCCCAGCCCCATCGACACACACACTCTGCCTTCGGTCTTCTCCTCATCGCACATACGTCCGACTCGTCCGGGAGTAGTACTCCCCGCCCCCACCCCCCTCGCTCCTCCTCGGCGCGCTGGAACTCAGTCTCGGCGCGCTGGTGCGGTACGTCCTCTCCACGCTTACGCGCTCGGCGGGGACCGCCGAGGTCGTCCTGCGCACGTACGTCGACGAGCTCCGGGGCTGTCCGCCGTAGTAGTTCGAGACGGGGCGCGGAGCGGCGTAGTAGGGGTCCTCGCGGATGGCGGTCGAGCGGCGCTCTTTGGGTTTGGTCACGATGCACATGATGCCGCCTCGCGATGAGTCCGGGATGTGTCGTGTTGTTTGTGTGTCCTTTGAGTGGTGACGATGATCTTTGGGCTTGAGGAGAAGACGGTGCGTCGCGTCCCGGAGATAGTGGTGCTGATGATGCGAGATAGATGGATTGGAGAACCTACATAGCCTTCATCCAGCTACATCATGCGCAGCCGATGAGGCCGCCTTGGTGGGCTGGGCCTTGGGAGGGAGAGCTCCCAGCGTGACATCCCGGTCGAAGCGAGTCGCAAGCGCGGGCCTGCGTCACCGCCAAGGCAAGTCATGATGACCTGCATGACAGACCCAGATGGAAGCAGAATGGGAGGGCCTTGGAGTGCTGCTTGCATGAACCGTTGTAGTGGAGTACATGTAGAGATACAGTATATACCATGCTATCATCACCCTCATCCCCAGACGCCCCCACATGAGATTGATTCAAAACGCCGCACTCCCCGGTGCCGTACTAACCAAACTCCTTGTACTCCGCCTCGGATCATCAATCTCCATCGCCCCGCTCATCACCCTCACCACCTTCTTCCCCTTGCCCCCATCATTCTGCACCAGGACCTGCGCCGGACAGACCACGATCTCCTCCTCCCCCTGCCCGTACTCGTCGCCCTTCTTGACCACGAGCGGGAACAGCACCATCTTGACCACCGCGCGGTCCTGCTCGAGCCCCTCGTTCGAGCTGAAGAGGCCCGAGCGCTCGTTCATCAGCGAGGCGTTGAAGTGCACCTTCCGCACCAGGTCGCCGTTGGTGTCGTACTCGGGTTGCAGGGGCGGGAGCATGATGTACTCGGCCCGCTGCGTGCGCATCTCGATTGCGAGGTCGGCGGCCACGCCGATGACTTTCTGTAGGGAGGCCAGCAGTTGTTGCTCTGCATTGGATGGCGGTGGTAGCAGCGCTGACAGCAGAGCGAAGACCTCGTGCCCGACGGCCTCGGTGTCAAGCGAGCACTGCCGAGCAAAGTCGGGCCGCTTCGACAGGAGCGTGAGTGTTGTAGCTCGCCATTGAGCGATGGCGCGCGGCGGGCCAGTCTCCGCGAGGATCTTCTCGAGCGCCTTGAGCTTTTGGCGCTGTTCGCGGTCCATGCCGAAGAGGTAGCGCGTGAATACGTACTCCCAAACCATCGTCATGACCACGGACATGAAGACGTCTCGCCTCTTGATGCGGTCGCCCAGCAGCTTGTCGACGTCCGAGCCATCCAGTATGGCGTTGTCAAGTCGATTTTCGATCTTATCGTCGCGAAGCTCGGTCGACAGTCGACAGACACGGTTATCGGAGAGCTTAGAAAAGCGCAAGACCCATTGCTGGACATGTTGGCACAGCTTCTGGCAGGCGCCATCGAAGTAGTCCTCGTCGCGCACGGTGAGGAACTCAGTGGACTTGGACGACTGGATCTGCACTTGCAGCGCGCGGATCTGTTCCGCGGCAATGTCGAGCTCCTCACGTAGCTGGCGGATCTCGGCGTTCTTGTCCGCTAGAGCACTGGCAAGCTGCGCACCTATGGCGTCCCGCATGGTCGAGGTGAGTTGGCTCTGATCCTGTCGCGACTGCTCGAGCTCCCGGCTCGAGCTCTGCCACTGTTGATGGGCCTCCGCATGCTCGGCTTGGAGCGTCGCATACCGGCCGTTCGTGTCGTCGACCAAGTTGCGGTTCGCCTCCATGAGTCCGCCGTTGATCTCGTTGAGCCGATCGATCTCCTCGCGTAGAGGTTGGAGCATGGCCTGGATGCGATTGATCTCGACTTCCCTCTCGCGTAATTCGAGATCGCGTGTCTCAAGACCGTCCCGCATGGCCTGTGAGTTGACGTCCTGTTGGTAGTTGGTCGCATCGTGGCGACGCTCGACGTCCTCCTGCGCGTCGTGCAGCGCGCGATTCTCTTCGACCAGTTGGCCCAGCTTCGATTCGAGATCGGTGATGTGCATGCTCTGCCGCTTGCGCACGCTCGGCGGTCGCGTAGGCGAGACTCGGGAGCCATGCGCGTCGCCATAGCCCTGCTGCATCAAATGGTCAGCACGGATCCAAAGGGCACCGTCTGGGCGACTCACGAAGACATCGGCCATCACTGCAGCGCCCGCCGCGCCGGCGATGATCACGTCCTCATCGTTCGACGGCGGCGTCGGAGGTGCTTCGAAGGGGATGGTTTTGGTGGAAGATCGGGCGCTGATCGCCGATCCCGATCCCGCGTCGCCCCGCCGGGACGCGGCCCGCAAGTCACCTGACAGGCTGCGGTCGATGCGGCGCAAGGTGGGGGTGGCGCTGCGGTTGCTGGTGCGCGAGAAGGAGCGCAGGTCGGTCGGGGACATGAGGCGCTGCCGGGCGCCGGTGCTGGTGTTGGAGACGTTGCTGGCCGCACTGGGCGACCGCGGCTCCGGCCATGTCGGTCTTGGCGTTCCTCGCTGGAGCGAGCGGTGGATGTTGACGGTGTTGTGGTGGTCGTCCACGGCAGGCCATGACAGCCGATTGATGAGCTCGTCGGTGGACAGGGGGTTGCTTCGCGCTCGCACACCGCTCGCACCGGGAATCACAATGGTGGGCCTCTCGGGAGACAGAGCATGCTGCTTGGAATCGCGGATGGCCAGCGGCGTCTCGCTTCGACGGATCGCCTTCACCGTGTCCGGCCCGCCAACGTCAGAGTCGTCCTTGCTTCGTTTGACGGGATTGTGCTCCTCCAGTATCGCTGCAAGCGGGCCCCGTGGGCTGAGCGGACCGACAGCAGGCGGCGAGGAAGCCGACACATCGTTGGCGAAGGCCTGCGACCTGTTCCGGTTGTGTGCGAAGTAGTCTGAGGCGCCCGCATTTCGATCATCCTCTCGTGGTTCGTGATCGTCTGGGAGACCACGCAAGTTGGCAGGGGGTGACTGGAAGAGGTAAGATGCGCGGTTCTTCGTCGTGGATTCCAGCGGTGTCTGCAGTTTGTCCTGCGAAGGCGTGCGTACGTCCTCCGTCGCCTGGTCTGTCACGTCTCTCGGACGCGTCTTCGGGACATTCAGTTGCCAGTCTGGGCTCGCCTCTGTCGCAATGTGCAGAGGCTCAGCGGAACGCCGGCTGCGGAGGCTCTCACGAGAAGTGGCTGTTCGAAGTTCGGGCGCCTCTTGCGTTCTGCTCAGAGTCGAATGGCGGTTGAGGATAGGCGTGCTAGCTTCTTGGTCCTCACTATCTCTGGGGATCTCGTGCTGTTTGTACTCTAGCACAGGTGACTCCGGGGCCACAGGTGGATTGCTTAGTCCATCGAAGGACCAAGCCGGACCGACCACGGCTGCAGCTGAGGTGCGACGAGCAGTATCGAGCGGCTGGTGTGTGTGTGCTGTGGACGGAGCATTTTTGGGATCCGGCGACTCATCATCGCGCAGGCCCTCGGCTGTAGCCGCGGCCAACGCTGCTGCGGCAAATCCCACAGCGCCCATTTTGGCATTGAACGGAGAGTCCTCTCCTTCATCATTCGGAAGAGTCGTTCGACTTTCGAGCATCGGAAGTGATCGTGGAGAAGTATGCTCCAACCCTTCCTGGTGGCCAGGCTGGTCTCCTGCTCGGCTTCCCGTGGGTGAGGTCACGGACACGGATGGCGCCCGGCGCTTGACTCTGGCAAGTCCAGGGAAGATGCTTTGCACTGCCCCTCGAGGCTCCGCGGGGCTGAATACTGCGTTCGCCGTGTCGTGCTCGGAGATCGCGTCGCCCTTCGGCTCGACAGCTTCACGGGCGAATCCAGCATTGGGTCCGTCGGCTTGCGCGGCGGATCGTTCCTCGGCGTATGCCGGGTCGGCGGCCAGCTGAGCTGGCGTGCCTTCGCCATCGTCAAATGTGGCCTTTTGCTTCTTCTTCTGCTTCCGCCGATCCTTCTTCTTGAACGCACTGTAGGCTCTGTCCATCTCCTCGATGTCAAGCTCCCTATCACCGGCGACGTTGAAGGTATGGGCGGGGTCAACAGCAGTAGCACTTTCTGCAACCCCCGAAGACTCGATCGTGTAGCTTCCGGGAATCTGTCTTGTGTCGGCGGGAACCGAGTCCATCAACTCTTGCGCCGGCGGGGTTTTGCTCGTGGTCGGGAAGGCGCCAACATCGCCCGCCTGGTGCGGCTCGAGCTCATCAGTGACCGACACATTCGCTTGCTGCTGCCAGCTGGATGGCGACCGCGCAGAAAAGTCAGGCGTTTCGTTCTCGGGCACGGTGAAACTTTGTGAGACTGAGTCGTCGGCCACAGCTTTGCCCTTCTTGCCCTTCTTCTTCCTCCGGGCTGTTGCAAACGACAGCGCTGCGTCGTCCTCGAGTGCGCCAGGTGCCGGTGTCCCTTGTGTCGACATGGCCCGCTCAAGTAGGTCCGGGTCAAAGCCGGATTGTTGTAAGGTACGTGCTATGTCTGCATCGAATCCGGTGATGGGCTGGCCGCCTTGGAACCGCTCACTCCTCTCGACCTCCGGATTCTCATCTTGGTCTGGCGCGCTCTCCGCGGTCGATACCGGTACGTGAAGCCGTCTTCCCTTCTTATCGTTCTTCCTACGCTTCATGGTGGCTGAGGAGCTCACTTCCTCCGGGTCGGCTTCAGGTAGCACACCTGGAGGCGAAGCTCGGCGATGGAACGTAGAGTCGTTGACTACGAGATCCGGGCTAAAGCCAGAATCCGCCAACCCAGCAGCCAATGTGGCAGCGAAGTCAATGTCCGGTATAGGCTGCGTAGTGGCTGCATGATCATCTTGCGCAGGTATCTGATGCTCAGCGGTAGAGTGACGATGCTCGTCAGAGCCGGTAGCTTGACTTACCTCACCATTCCGCGTCAAAGGTCGTGGCTCTGCTGATGGCGCCACAGGTAGTGATTCACCCTCATGTATTGGCCGGATGGCCGTCGTCTGAGGTTCGGCTGGCTGGCCAATGTCCGGACTGTCGCCAATGGATTCGGAACGGACGCGCGGTTCCGATTTCCTCGGCTCATCCGCCTCATGTTGCTTGGAAGCCAGCATAGAATTCCTCGCACCGCCATCGGATCCAGACTCGTTCACGCCTCTCGCTTCTAATCCGGCTCCTTTCGCCACGTCAGCAATGGGCTCATCTCGAACTGTCTCGATGGGAGCATCGGATGCGATTGCCGACGCAGTATCAAAGGCAGGTGGGTCGACATAGTCCCTCTTCGCCCTCTTCTTGTCCTTCTTCGAGCGCTTGGCTGAAAATGACGGCCATTCTTCGACCGCCGCAATGGGTTTGTCAGTTTGCAATGGCGACGCTCCGTCCGTACTGATCGGTTGCAATGCCTCCGGTGCTCTTTCATTGATGACCAGCGGAGCTTGCATTTCGCCATGGTCGGAATTGCGCGGTGCGTCGTCGACCGGGTGATCGGGATCACGCTCAAGCGCCACTGCGGCGACGATGCCCTGGCCAAGCAGAAGCGACGACGCCGCATTCTCCTTAACCCTCCTCTTGTCTTTCTTCGAGCGCTTGGTTGAGGACTCGGCCGGCCACTCCCCATGCGACGTGGGCTGGTCAAGCTGCTGTAGCTGCGTAGTCCCAGCTTGGTAAACGCCGAGCGGCGCTTCCGGCTCGGACAGGTCTGGCATGAATCTGTCTACCGAGTATGGCTCTTCCGAGGTAGTGACTTGCGCCAAGGCCGAAGCCTCCGGCAGATTTGGAATTACTGAAACCTCGTCTTCGTTGGCCGCAGATATGGTCTCGCGGCCGTACACTTGCGTCTGATCGGCAACAGCAGCTGTGGCGGATGCGGTAGCGCTTCCGGCCCATTGTACGTCTTTGGCGCCAGTGTGGTCAAACTCGTTCTGCAGCCCAGCAGGATCCGTTTGGATTTGGCCAGGGTAATCTGCCCAACTCTCGTTGGTGACCACGGCGGGACTTTTCTTCGACTTCTTTCCCTTCTTGCCCTTCTTCGAAACCTTGAGATCCTGGTCATCGATGTGCTCGGTCTCTCCTCTGGCACCGCGTTGAGCTCCTACACCAGTTGCATCAGGCCCAATACTTTCGTACTCAGCCGCTGGAGAATCTCTGTGCTCAGAGGTTACTGGGCCCGACGTGGCTGTATTGAACACCGTCTCTGCAACATCGGAAACCGAGGACTCGGCCAAGTCAGTCCTCGAGTCTTGCAGGGCTGGTACTGATGGAGTACGATTAGGAACATGGTCGAGATCCTCCGGAGGCACTGGAAAGGTTGGTGACTCTGGGAGTGGAGGCAGCTCTTCGTATGAGCCATGATGCGCTAGATCAGGCAACGGATCGACTGGAGTCCTCCACGTCTGGTCAGGCGAAGCGAAGTCAGACGCTGGTGTCTTCTGCGCACCAGTCACGATCCGGTCTGCCTTGTCTTCGTCTACTGATGGGGACGTGTTCTTGGTGTCTTGCTCCTCGGGTGTGAAGAAATCAGCGGGAATCCCCTGAAGGTCCCCCGAGGCGCTCGTGTCAACGTGTAATGGAGACGTCAAGGCACTAGCCCCCACAGGATGCTCAATACTGGTTTGCGGCAAGGAGGTAGGTCCATGCATTGGCTGTGCCAGCGTCTCCGCGAACTCGAGCGCATCTGCATTCAGACCCTCGAAAGCGACCGGGTCAAGAGCCCGTTGAGATGGCCCGAATGTGGAGTCAGAAGGGGGTGAACCGGCAAAGGAGTCAGTCGCGACAACCTTGGGAGTAGCGGACTTGTTCAGCATTTCGCGCTTTTGGACTTTGCCAGGCTTCTTGCCTTTCTTTTTGCCGCTGCTCGTGGGTCCTGACCAGGTGGCGTCTGCATCATGCCCAGCGCTGGCGGGACGGGCTGCGGTGTCGCTGTCGATCGGAATCTCATCGCCATATGGCTCAGAGGTGGCCAGAAACTCGGTATCAGGCTCGTAGCGTTTGCCCTTTTTACCTTTCTTGCTTTGAACGAAGCCGTCGTCCCATTCCTGTATGTCGGCTAGAGGCGTGGAAGATTCCGATTCGGGCAATGGCAGGTCCGCTGCTATCAGCGCTGTGCGATCTACCTCCTCGTCGGACAACGGACTGTGTTGCACCACTCCGTCCTCCAGCGATTGACGCTTCCTATCCACCTCGATGGCATCCAGAGTTTCTGCCTCGTCCGGCTGCTGTGAGTGCGTTGGCTCGGACAGATCTGTCACGAACCTCCTGTCTCCGTAGCCATCAGAAGGTAATTGATCATCTCCAGTACTGAGCTCCGTTTGGAGTCCATGCTCATTAGCTTCGCGAATTTCTTCCGGAATGGTTGTTACAGTCGTGTCGTGGATTGTCTGAGGGTGATCGGCGTCCTCACCGAATGTCGACATGAACTGAGCCTTCTTCACCTTCTTGCCTTTCTTCTTGGTCGGTAGAGGTGTCCAGTATGAGTCTGCTTCTGTGACATCAATTGCAGGGTTGGTGACTTGCAAGTCCACATCATCGCCCTTCGTAATGCAACTGTTCGCGGCTGGCATTCCCCCATCGAGCTCGAGGCCTTGGCGAACGGCCTTGCTCTCTCGGTATGTGTCTGGAGCTGGCGTAGCGGTCGCCGCCTTTGCTGACTTCTTCCCCTTCTTGCCTTTCCCTTTCGATGGCAGTGCTGCCCATTCTTCATCAGCTCTGTTATCCACCTGCGATGCTCCTGGATCCTGCCCCAGAACTCCGTCATTGCCTGCGTCCTCGATTGTGAGCGAGGCTTGCACCTCATGGTCTGGTATGCTGCGTGGAGGGTCGGGGAGCTCATTCTTTTCGCCGGTAAGGACCTTGGCGACTTTCTGCGCAGCCTTCTTGTCTTTCTTGCCCTTCTTAGATGAGGACGGCAGCCAGATATTCTCGGGCTCTACTTCTGCGACCTCCACGTTTGAAATGGACTCCTGATCCAGGCCTGGTGGGACGACCTGATCGGGCTCGGGTGGATTCGAGTCGTGTTCGGAGGAGTGCTGGCCTTCCTCCGTCGGAGTGAAGAAGGCCTCCAATCTGCCTTTCTTGCCTTTCTTTTTCGATGGTGGTGGCGTCCAAGTGTCCCGTGCATGCTCGCTCGCGGGCTCGTCGACGACCGTGTCCGCAGCTTGTTCGAATTCCGTGTATGTGCTGGTGGGTCCTCGCAGCTTTGCATCCGCAACCGTCGGGTCTAAAGGCTCAAGGCGATCCGACTCGGTAATCTCACCACGTTTGCCTTTCTTGCCCTTCTTCGACTTATTTGGCATCGTCTGCCAATACACATCACTCGATTGTAAGGGTTCGAGTCCGTCCTCTTCGACTGCGAGTCCCAAGACCGGCTCATTGACAGGCGCCTCCTGCGGCTGCAGATATGATCGCTGCTCGGCGACCACATCCGCCGTCTGTGGACTACGGAAGCTTGCTCCCGACTCAGCGTCTAAAATCGTCACTTCAGACCCCATAGACCTTGCATCGTCGCTCATGATGATACCCGCTGCGCCAACGGATCCCGACATCAGCGTGCCGTGCAGCGGACGTTGCTCATCTACACTCTCTAACCGGACCACGTGCTCTGGCAGCGAGTCGGTAGGTGTATCGTTGTCGACTGGCAGGGCGGTAGGTACGCATGGGTCGACAACATCGTCTCCAGGCGGCGGTACAATCGCACTGTCGCTAGTGGTCACCTCGTGGGCCTCGGAGTCATCCTGCTGCTGCCACCGATTTTTCTTCTTGTCTTTCTTGAGCTTCTTGGCAGACGCCGCAGAGTGCATAGGCTTGCCTCGCGCCGGCTCCACTTCCTCTTCTCGTGCAGCCGCCGCATGCCTGTCGTCCAGTATGCTTTCGGGGATGGAACCGGGTGAGTCCTTCGTCGACTGATCTGGCTGCAGCTCATATTCCTGCTCCGAGGGAACGATAGCGCCATTGAGTGGGACGTCTAGGCCCACGTCAGTCACATCGCTCGTGGGCAGGCCACTGTCCGGGACACTCTTGGCTTCATCGGTATGCGAGCCAGCTAATAGCTCGTTATCCAATCTCTGCTCCAACGGACCCTGTCTAGCCTCGAGGACATCATGGGGGCTATCAGTCTGCCGTGTCAAGGAGCTAGGCTGGGAAGCATCGTCTACAGACTGCTCCAGGAATGGCGACTTTGCAGTGCTCTCGACCTCGGCAGTCGCGGCTGTAGACGAGTCGTGCAGGTCGTCCTCGAACTTCGTCATCCTGTTGGCCAGAGTCGGTATCTCGGCCAGCGGTGTGGATGTTGCGGGTGTTGCGTCGGCTGGCTCGTCCCTCATAGGTCCGCGCTCCTCGCTCAGACTTGACAGCGGTTGCCGCTTGTTATCTTCAGCGTCACCTGGCACTTCATCAACTGTCGATGGCTTGACGTCCTTTTGTTTCTTCTTGTCTTTCTTCGATTGCTTACGTGTCAAGATGGGCAAGATGCTCGCAGATTGCACCGGCTGTTCAAGACCGGCCTGCTCAGTGGACGAGGTACTGGGAGCAGAGCCTAGAACGACTCCGTCAGTGGCGCCTGACACTTGATTCCCGACGGGCGGCTGGGGCACATCTGCAAAGACGGCGAGCTTCGAGCTGCTTTGGTCTCGCGCGGGTTGTTCATCGCTGGGTCTACGATGGTGCATTGAGCGTGTTGACGGCTCACGGATGTCATCAGCTGCACCACTTTCGGCATCGCGTGTGGCAACCACAGATTGGTTGCCGTCAACATCAATTTGCTCGAGAGAAGCGGGACGGCTGTCCAACTGACGCACAAGCTTGACATCGGATGGAGTGTCGCCAAGTATCGCGTGATCTGGCTGATCCCTGTGGTATGACTGCGTTGCGTCTTCGGTACTGACAGTGGTATCCTCCTTCGTACGGCGGTCAGCGGCCAGGAAGGGGTCGAGATCGGCCGATGTGGACGTCGCTGCCATCTCAGGCGATGGCAGCGCTTGCCGACCGCTAGAATGATGCCCCGAGGTGGTGTGGAATGTCTGTTCCTTCCGAGAACGGAGACGCGACATAGGTCGATCTTGCGCTTCCACGGAATCCATACTTGACACGAGCTCCGCCTCGCCAGCCATCAAAGGCACAGGAAGCGTTTGCGAGTCACCTCGGGTCCGGTCGGACCGAAAGTCTTCGAATGGCCTGGGGTCAGACTCGCGACGAGTATCTTCGTGAGACTCAATAGCCTTACGTCCAAGTACCGCAGCCCCACCAAGTAGGGCAGAAGCCGCAAAACCCTTCGCAAACCGGCCTGATGCAGGCTCCGGTTGTATGTCTCGCTCGTAAGGCGAGCCAGGACGACTCTTGGGAAGATCTGGAAGGCGCTCGACGTCGTACAAATCTGTTCGACTGCGCTCTGGGCTAAGTTCTGGATCATCGGGGTAGCTCCGACTGCCCTCTTCCTGAGCCGTACCATCGACCAGCTGGCCATGCAGACGTTCATCTTGTTCAAAGTCGTCCCAGGTGTAGAACTGAGGTGCTTCACGTGCCAGCCGATCAAGCACCGTAGCCGGAAACTCGCTCGCTTTCGGAGTGGCTTGCTCAGAGCCTAGGTACTCGTCGTCGTATCTGTAAGCATTCGCATCGTTGACGTCAATTGTGAGTCTCTTCTCACGCCCAGGCGAAGGCGGGTCTTCGATCGCTGAATGCCAATCCTCGCTGCCATGTGTGCTGGAGCCTCGGCTTGATGGTTTGCTGGAAGGCAAGCTTGGCAGCGTTTCTTCAACGTCTTGGGGCTTGCGGTTGCGTTCAACAAGGTACAACGGTCTGAACTCTGTAGAAGACGGTCGCGGCTTCTTGTGTGCGGACGATGGCGACGCAGGGGACGCAGCCAGGGGCGAATGGAAACTGGCAGAACGCTCTTTGTTCGGCGAGCGAGGATGACCGAAGGGAAATCGCAAAGGTATTGCGGTTGTGGAGGTCGGCCTAGCTGGCGGAGGCGGTCTGTTTGGGGTCTCGAGTGGTGAATCTGGCGGAGACGCAGGCAGCGCCGGCAGTTGCTGCACCTCGTCCTCCCAGCTCAGTCCACCCTCCCGTGCCTGGAACGTGCTCACCTCTGAGGATGCCTGACCCTGCGCCTCGTAGGCTGGTGACGAGGGCTCTGAAAGCGGCAAAGATGGTAGTTGACGCAAGTCGATTGCAGAGCGAGAATCGCGCTCCCCATCTCCCGAATCGGTCTGGAGGACGTTGGAATGAACGTCCTGCACGACCGGAGAGCCTGGTGTTGAGACAGGTAGAGGTAGCGAGCTAGCTTCAGTTGTATCCCGCATGTGTGCTTGAACCGCTTCGGGCTTGATCTTGGGGCCAGCCTGCATGGAATCTGTGAACGAGTCGATCTCGAGTAAGTCCTCGGGAGCTCGCAAGCCGAGTCGAGCGTCCGCCTCAGCAAGAGTAGGAGTGCCGTGATCCTGCTCTATGGTGACTGGTGCTGAGGCTGGAGACTCGGGTGGACTAGCGGGTAGAGGCGGCAGCTCCTCTACCCGATCCCCTAAAAAAGACTGATCATGCAAGTCGTCTGCTTCTTCGCCAGTCCTTCTCCTGCGGTGATGATGCCTATGCCCACCCTCGGTCCCGGCTCGAAACGCGGTATCGTCATCGTCGTCATACTCATCGCGATGGTGTCTTCTGTGTCCGCCCTCACTCCTTGAGTCAGCGTCATCGCCATTATGCTGACTCGAATGTCGCTGGTGCTTGCCGTCCGCTTCGTCCTCGCGATGGTCACGGCGATGGCGGCGGCTCGCTTCCGAAGTCACACTTCGCGTATCGTCGTCGTCGTGAGTCGAGCCCTCTCGGTGCTTCCTCCTGCGGTGCTCCTGCTCGCCCTCTTCATTGTCACCGCTGCGTGTGGAGGTCCGGCTAATTTGGGGGTCCTCGGAGTGCGTCGACTGGCGACGAATGGGCACCGACTCAGACGACTTGCGGCTGAACAGCCCGAACAACCCATTCTTCTTCTCCTTCTTCGCCACTGGAGATTTTTCTCTCTCGTGGCGGGAGCGAGATGTGGTGATCGAAGCTGCGTCGGCGTCTTCACGCTTCGACCTATGCTTGGACTTTCTGGAGCCGTCGTGAGAGCTGCCGGGCTCCGACGCTACCACCGAGCGGGCGTCGAAATCATCCGCGGCTTCTGCGAGCTCATTGACGGGTTGAGCTTGATCGAAGCCAGATTCGGCATTCGCAGAACGCGGGCGACTAGAGTCTGCGAGATGGCCATCGGCGTTGTCGCGATTGCGTTGAGCGTCGTTCATGTACTCAGGTCCATTCTCTGCACGATCTACCCTTGCCCTCCCGGCCATGGGGCCCAAGGCCTGGCTGCCCAAGGTCGCGTAGCTGTCTTGGTTTCCGCTATCGTGGTTGTCGCCTCCGTCTCCGTACCCGCGCTCGGCTTGATCGAGGCTCGCCTGCTCGGCTACTTGAGCATTGGTAGCGGCGTGCGTGCCAGACTGGCTGGTACCGCCGCTGTAGCCACCTCTGTCACCGTTCGTGTAAGAGGATGGCTCGGCAATGAAGGCGGGCTCTCCGCGAGGTCTCGTCTCATCCTCCGGTGTTGGCCGCGAGCCAATGTAGTCGTCGTGACTCCATTCCGATCGGAGAGGCGAACTTGCAACGGGTTCATTGAATCTAGCACTTTCCCGCTTCTTCTTCTTCTTCTTTGACTTCCCAGACGAGAATTCCGCGAAGGGGTCTTCCTCCTGCGAGGGACTAGGCTCATCATCCTTGACCTGGTACTGGAAGGGATCGGGCAGTTCGATTGGCGTCTCAGCACCCCAGCCTCCAGGCATTCCAGTGGGTGTCTCGCCTGCCGGTAAGAGTTGAGCAGGTTCAGCGTCCGTAGCATCGAAATCAGCCTGTTTCGCCTTTTTCTTGCCGGATTTGGTCTTCTTGCTAGGCGGTAGCCAGTCCGTCTCGGGTGCTGGAGCGTCTGTGTCCGCCAGCGCTGCTATTCCACCAGCGACCACCGCCGTCGCTGCAGCATCATCAAAATCGCTGGATTTGGCTCCCTTGTCTCGCTTCTTCTGCTCTTTTTTGCTCAGCTTGCGTGCATCTGGCTCAGAAGCAGTAGCTTCGGTTGACGGCGCCTCGTCCAGGATTCCAGTACGCTTCGCCTCCGGCTCTACGGGACTATACTCGTCCAGGCCGTCTCGTGCTAGGGGCTTTTCGCGCTTCTTCTTGTCTCTCTTGCTCATCGGGTAGTCGTCAAGGCCCTGTTGCGGTTCATCGGCAAGCCGGAACTGCGCTACTTCAGTGTCCGCGGAAACGGGTGTCGAAGGCTCGCCGAAGTCGTTCTCGAAAGCTGCAGCTCGCTTGGCAGCTTTGTCACGCTTCTTCTTGTCCTTCTTGCCGGTGAAGTACTCCTCAGGCTCTTCTTGCGCGGCCTCTGCTGGCTCGTCCAATGGCAACGGAATTTCCTCGGCAGGCAAGGGCGTGTTGGGTTCGCTCGGATCATGATAGGCGTCTGTGCGTTTTGAGGCCTTCTCCCGCTTCTTTTTATCTTTCTTGCTCGTAACAGGCGCAGGCTGATCTTCGGGTATGGTCTCGACCGCATCTGTTGCTCCGTACGCGGGCAATCGGACGTCGTCAGATGCAGGAGTCACGGGCTCGCTCGGAACGTCATCAAAAGCAGCCGCTCGCTTGGACGCCTTGTCACGCTTCTTCTGGTCCTTCTTGCTCGGGAAATAGTCGAATGTCTCCTGCTTCGACGTCTCGAAGGGCGTCTGGAAGGGCGTCTCGGATGGCGTTTCGAACGGCGTCTCGACATCTCGAAGTGTAGAGCTTACGCCGCCGGCGATTGGAGTAGCAGGCTCACTCGGCTCGCTGTCAAAGCCTGTACCTCGCTTCGCAGCCTTCTCGCGCTTCTTCTTGTCCTTCTTACTCAACTGTGGTGCCCAGTCCGACTCAGTCGACTCAGTAGGGGGCGCGGGATCGAGGGCGCTCCATTGGCCGGACGAGATTGGCTGCGATGGCTCTATTACCTCGTACCACTCGTCGCCACGAGGCGTCTCGACATCATCTTCAAATGCACCAGGCATGTGCGGCGCCCGTTCGCCTGCCGGAGTCGGCTCGTCTGTTTCGCCTTCGACGAAACCGCGAACAGGTGGCGCTTCTTCCATCCCTGGCGGATCCGCACCGAAGTGACCATCAAGATCTGAGTCGGATGTGTACAACGGTCGTCGATACGCACCTGCCTCACGAGGTGGTCCATCGACCGAGTCAGTATCCGTATCCGGCTGGCGCCCAGTCTTGTATCGTGTGGATCGTGTGCCCTCGCCGGGCTCGGCAGCCTCAACGACAATCTCGTCCAATGCTGCGCCAGCGGCGGCAGCAGCGTCCGTCGGCACATCTCGAGAGTGCATGTATGACTCATGCTCCTGGAACGACTCGGGTGTGGGAGGGTCATAGACGTGAGTCTTGTCTTGGCCCCAGGAGATGCTTCTGCCGCGATCACGCTTCGACGGCCGTTGCGGCGCCGTCGGCTTCTCCTCGACTTCCTGAATGAGTGGCGAATGTGGCCTGGCATCGTAAGATTTGGCCGAAGCAGGAGTGCTCGGGGGTGGCGTCGCGCATATGACATTGAGACTGGGCACGCCGTACGGCGCGTGTCTGCTACCGTCGTTTGATGGGCCAATGTGCATCACGGGAGTATCGTCTGTGGCGCGATAGACGTCGACATCATTATCATCGTAGGGATCCGCGACCCTCGTCTTGCCGGCATGAGGTTGGGACAAGATGTCCCTCGGAGCGAAGAAGTCGGCTTGTGACTGAGCAGGCTCCTGGTAGTAGGCTTCTCTTTCCGCAACGATCTTGTCGGCTGCTTTCCGCGCAAGGACGGCGCGGCGGGCATACTCCGACTGGCCTCGTTGGCTACTGAAGAAGTCCTTGTTGAAGAGATCGTCGTCCATGATCGGCAAGCCAGACGCTTGGCCATCCGGAGTGATCTGCTTGGCGGCATAGGAGACTGGCTTCTCGTCTAGGATCGGATGATGGAGTGCCTGTTGTTCCGGATAAGAGTCATGCTCACGCACCTTCTCCTGGTCCTTCTCTCGATAGCGTCCATGCTTGGAGCCGGCGAGGACAGCTCCCGCCGTAGCGGCCGCGACAGCTCCTGCAGCGACAGACCCCCAAGGAGCCGAGGACTCACGCGAGCGTTCGTCTTCTTGACGTGCGCGCTCCCGATCCGCATCTTCAGCACGCCGGCGTTCGAGCGCCTCTTCCTCGGCTCGCCTCACTCGCTCGACACGGGCCTCCTCCGCACGCCTACGCTGGCGCGCTTGTTCGTCCAGTTCACGTTGCTTAGCTTCGATCTCTGCCTGTATTTGAGTCTCACGCTGCTGGCGAGCCTGCTTCTCCAGTGTGGCCTCGGCTGCAGCCGCGGCCTCCCTCTGCCGACGATCCTGATCTGCCCTTCGCGTCTCTTCAGCCAGACGGACTCGTCTCTGCTCTTCGGCCTCTTGCTGTTCCCGCAGCCGACGCTCATCACGCTCCCGATCAAGCCCAGCCTGTTGCTCGGCCTCCTGTTGAGCAGCACGTTGTTTCGCAAGCACAGCTTCGGCAGCGAGCCTGTTCTCCTCTTCCCTTCTTCGGCGGACCGCCTCTTCGCGCTTGTGGGCATCTTCCTCCTTGGCATGCCGCTCAGCTTCCTCCTTGAGCGCCCGAGTGCGGTCGGCTCGTCGCCTTTCCTCCTCGATGCCTTCCCTCTCGCGACGGCGCTGGCGGTCCTCCCTCTGCTGCTGTTCGTCCGTCAGGCCAAATCGCACGTTAGACGTGTCTTTGCTCTTGCGACCTTGGCCAGCAATGATGCTGCCCGCTGCAAGCGCACCGACGCCTATGAGGGCCGCGTCCTGCAGGCCGAAGCTGCTCCTTGTGGGGCTCGACGCAGTACGTCTGGGCTTTGGTCTTTCGTCCAGGAACGCGTCCTGCACGAAGGCGGGCGAGATCGGTGCAATCGGCTGAGGTTGCTGGAGAGGAGCCGGTCCGGGCCTCGCCATGGATGGTTCGAAGGTGCCAGGCATAGAGCCGTGTCGTGAGCCCGCGTCAGACATAGGCAGCGGGTCAACGTACTGCATAGGCTGCTGAGGCAGACCAGTGCTGGACGTGAACGCGCTATCGAGTTCATTAGGCCGGGTCGAGATTTCGTGCGAGAAGTCATTCGCGGCTGAGACAGCGATCACTGGATCGATGCCAGAAGCGCTGTATCCTGGTGGATGCGGCGGACTTGGCGAAGAAGGCCTACGCCGCTGCTTCCGATCCTTACCACCCCACCTCCAGCCCCACGCGCTCAGGCCATCGCCAGAGGAGACGCTCTCCATACTCTGACGATGTGACAGGCGCGACCCTTCGCCGAATGCGAGGGCAGAATGAGTGCTCGACGCGTCGTCCGCGTCAGATGGTAGCTCATCTTCCCACTCATCATCTTCTGCTTGGCCGTGAACGCGGTGATCATCGTGCTGGACTCGAGCATTCCGGTGCACGCCCAATTCCGGCCGGCTCGTGCGTTTGCTAACTCGTTGTCCTTTCTGGGCGGCAGCCAATGCAGCGGCGGTCACGCCAATGCCTGCGACAGTCGCAGCGAAGTGGTCGTCCGATTTCTTCCGCACAACCCTTGATGAGCTCTTACGCCCGAGTGGCAAAGTGGTCTTACTCGCGGAGCCCTCACCAAACGCCATGCCGTCGTCGGAGGACGAGGCCGAGCCACTGCCAAGGCCGAAGAAGCCTCTCTGCTTCTTCCGGTGCTCGCGGCTGTTGCGTCGGGGCCTGCGTTCGTTCTGCGAAGGAGAGAAGAATGAGCCCAGCATGCTGCTCTCCTCCCTCGAGCTTCGGCGCTCGTGACGCGGAGCGCCATGAGACGCCCCGTTCGTCGGCCGGCGAGTGCTGTTACTGGCTTTGCCGCCAGAGAAGCCAAATATTTCACCAAGGCCCGGACTGTGGCTGCGTGAACGACTGCGCGAGTGATGGCGCACGAAGGCGCCCTCGGTATGAGCTCCTTGAGGGTTTCGGGAGTCGCGCGCCACGAAAGAAGCGGCGGCCGCCCCTATAGCGGCACCAGCGGCCGCTCCAGCCAAGCCGTTGTGATGTTCGTGAGACTGAGACGCTTCGGAGTGTTGCACTCGTCGTCTCTCGACCCGGCCATCACTCGTGCGAACAGTGACATACTCGTCCCCGTGATCTGCACGGATGACGCCATGCTCTGACCGTCTCCGCCGCTCGTGCGAAGAGCTGCGGCTGCGTCTCCTCGCTGCCGAACCGGCGCGGTGTCCAGACTTGACACTATACGTATCATCGAAGTCCTTTCGATCGTTGAATAGCGCATTGGCACCAGCAGCTACACCCGCAGCCGCCAGTCCGGCAGCAACTACACCGCTCTTGTTGACGTGCCCTCGCTTGTCGCGATCGGACGAGTAGTACCGGCTCTCCTTGTCGACGCGCCGGCGCAGCGTCTCATTGCTGCCTTTCCTCTGCATGCGCTCGTAGGACTTTCGTCGGCGGAGCTCCTCAAACGAGTCCTCCGATGGTCTGCGATGGAAGTGGTGCTGTCGTGGGCCGTCGTTTGGCGTGCTTCTTGGGTCGAAGCAGTACTTACATACTCCAATGTACTCGGTGTACTCCTCCATCCTGCGTACGTCTTCCGGGCTCGAAAGGATGTTGAGGAAGCCATCCTTGAGGCGTGTGATCGGGCCTCGATGCTCGTGGTAGTGCATACCCTTGACTCCGTTCCCGTAAGATCCTTCGCCAGGCGCGAACTGTGGCTTCGAGGGACCTTGGCCACCTCCTCCACCGCCGCCGTAAGACGTGCTGTGCATGTGAGATGATGACTGTTGATGTTGATGGTGCTGGCTCACGCCGTAAGCCGCAGCTCCGGCAGCCGCGGCACCTGCTGCATAGAGTGGCACGTTAGCATTAGTGTGCGACGACTGCTTACCTGGGTTCGACTGCGACAGAGGGACCTGCTGCGGCGCTGGCGCGTAATAAGATCCTGCTGCACCGTTCGTGTCGGCCGAAGGTCTGGGACTCCGCTGGCGGGATTGAGCTTGAGGCCGTGAGCTTGAGCTTTGTTGATACGATGACGTTCGCTGTTCGCTTTCATGATACGAGCCGCTCGAAGCTCCAACGACTCCGGCGGTCGCCGCGATCGCAGCAGCTGTAGATGCCACCGCGCCCACATTTGACGGCCGGTTTGAACTGCCTGACGGCTGTCGTCCTGATGCGGGACGCTGTGTGCTCGGTGGAGGCTTGGCAGGTATTGGAGCCTGACTTGCGCTGGCTGTGTGCCCGTAGAAATCGGCAGCCGACCCATGTCCCGTGTCGGCCGCAGGGTTGGGCGTGGCGGAAGCCGCGTGGAGGTGCAGATCCGGATTCACCAACATGTTGGGCGTCGAGGCACGATGGCCAGGCTGGGTGTGGATCGATTGCCCTTCGTCCATGTAGTAGTCCGCTGCTGCGCCGAAGCTATCCGCGCGCGTCGGCCCCATCTGGGGTCGATCGAATGTGCGCGGGATCTGAGACGGGAACTGATGCATCGGATCTGATGTTGGCAGCGCGCCAGACATGGTGGGTCCGTGGGGCTGCACCGGTCCGACAAGCGCGGCCGAGTACTGATCCGGGAACTGCTCGAAGCTGCCCATGGCCGGTATGGCTCTCTCCCCGCACGTCGCGTCGAGGGAGTCGTCCGTCCGCCGCTTGCCCTGAGATCGCTCGCTTCGGCCGCCGCCCGTATGACTCGCGCTCTCCCTCCGTCGCTCCTTCCTCTCGCGCGACTCACTTCGTTCCTTCTCGCTCCGGCTGTGCGTGTGCCGTCGTTCACTTCCCTCGCCGTGCCTGCTTCGCTTCTCGCTCTTGGCCCGATCGTCGTCCTCCCAATCGTCGTCTCCGCCCCCCAATCCACGCACAGCGCTCTCCGTCAGCGCTCTCCCGCCACCGCTACCAACTCGCGAGCTCGGCGCAGTCGCATAGGTTGAGGTAGAGCTCTTCGTATCGTCGTCGCCGTATGCGCTCCTGCTGCTCCGGTGCCCACGCTTGCCCTCATCGTCGCGGCGGGCAGTGGACGACGCTCCCGCGTCGCTGGCGCCTGCGCGACCACTGCTGCTCTTCTTGCGCCGGAGCCCGGAGATGCTGCCGCTCTCGCTGCGGCCACTGAAGGCTTTCCACATCTTGCGCAATATGAAGTGGCTTGGGCTATTGTTCTGCGTAGTTGATTCAGGCGATGATGGTTGCGCGATCTACAATGCGCACACTCGTTTGGGCATCTCGTCGTCCAGCTATGTATATATGGTGGTCGCGTTCGTTCGCATCGTCGTCTAGATGTCGTCGGTACCAAGTCGCATACGGCTACACAATACCACCACATGCACGGGAGAGCGAGCGGACTCTACCGGTGGATGGAGGGTGATACGGGAAGACCGACTGGAGTCATGCACGATGAGTTGTCCCACCTCCACCGCCGCCGCTGTGCTCCCCGGGGCGATGAACGCTAGTGGTGCAGTCGGGAGGTGGCTGGCCGATCCTTCTCCTTTCATCCTAGCGGACTCGACTCAGCTCGGGCGTTCATGCGACTTGAACATGGTCGACTCTCCAGCAATCGCGGTCGGAGACAATAGTGATCACATCTCCTGCGTTGGCGCCAAGGGTGGAGGCGGATTCGACCTGGCACGCATCAAATACCACGGGCAGGCTCAAGAATGAAGGAAGGCGCCAATATGAACCTGGAAGATTCACGAGCACTTGTCCCGCCAACGCAACCCCCCCTTCCGCGGCAGGACGTCCGTCTTCACGAAGCGGTCCTGGAGACCATGCTCGCGAGCCGGTCAATCCATGTCGGCGCGGTTCACGACACCGAGGTTTAGGACTGCCTCTGGTCGAGTCTCGGACACGCCTCTAGAATCCACGTTCTAGCACACGGAACACGGGTATGAAGCAGCCGATCCCGATATTTGCTTTGTGCTGCCCCAACGTTTGACCACGTCCATTATCGAAGGCAATGGCTCTGGAGTGCGCTCAGACCAGCCGCGAGGTGAGGTAACAACACGTTCTGCGAGCCTTGACACAGGGCTGGATGCAGTGTGGCAGTCACTGAGCAGACGCAACCCCTCGGCCCTCTGTAGAACGAGTTCGACTTCCTCATACATCTTCGGGGCTTCAGCTCTTGGGCTATTGACGGTGTCAGGCCTGACCAACGTCGGTTCATGCGGGTGAAACTGCCCGTGATGCGCGAGATCGTGTCCAGGCGAGCGGATGGTTAAAGTCAACACGCCACTGTATAGCAGATAGCCGACCGTTCGTGCAGCGTCGTCGCTCTCGATACATGTAGGCATGCTATGTGCGTACATTAATTGTCTAGAATTGTCCTTTGCAACGCCGATTGACGTCGCCAGTGAAGGAGCTTACAATACCTTCGCATACTGCGGCCCAATACCTTGCCAAACTCCATAAACCTTTAACACTTTACGATCGCCTGCGGTCTGTCTCCCAAAAAGAAGTCCCTCGTTGGATCGAGCAAAATAATGGTGGACCTGCCAGGAATCGAACCAGGGACCGCCTCTAGTCCTTCCATCCGCGGGGATAGCAGTGCTAAAGAGGAATTATACCACTAAACCACAAGCCCGAGGAAGAAGAAAGCTCGTCGCGTTTGCACAGCGCAATCTGCACTAGTTAGAGTCAATATCACTTATCTACTAACAATGTTTATCAGCTCTCCACGCGGACGCTGCTTGCGTCAATTGCTACCCAAGGCCGGCTTGTGCTTCGAGCTATTGGCGCGCCGGATCTTTGCTTGCTCCATGTACGCTGTGTTAGCAGCATGTGGGTATACGTCCTCCATGTACTTCAATTCCTCTCCACCCTCGAGTGTCCTCGCCACTGCAATCACAGCACGCGTAGGGCGCCGAGACGCTCCAACACAAGCATTACTACTAAAAGTTCCCCGATATGCAGATTCCGTCCTTCGTACTCTCGTACCCACCAAGACCCGTTCAGTACTTCGGCCTCGACGGGATCGTCTTGAGCTGGTCGATGGGATTCCCCTCGATCCCGAACAACTTGTACAGCCAAGTGAGAATGATCACGAAGCTGTCCGGCTCGCCCATGTGCTTCCGGCCCTTGATAAAGCGGGCCTCCTTCGGGGCCCCTCGCAGCAGACACTCGTAGTAGTCGTCGATGGGAAAGATCTCGTCATCCACGCCGTTGACGAGGAGGAGCCGGGTGCATTGTTTCCCGTCCAGGGTGCCGTCCTCGACTAGTGAGAACTTCATGCCCTCCTTCTTGAAGGCCTCGAGATCGTCGCCGTATCCCCATTTATAAGCCAACGTGTTGGCGAGGTCGAATGGATATTCGAGGTTGTTAACCGCGTCGAGCCATCGAGGGTCGAACATCCAATGACACCCACCGCCGAGCGCCACTACGCCCGCGAGACGGTCATGGTGGGTGTGCGCTAAGCGGATGGCGTAGTATCCGCCGGTGCTGTAAGCCCAAAGCGCGACCTTCTTGTGGTCAATCTCAGGCTGCTCGTCAACCCAATCGAAGAGGCTTGACCACTCCCGCTCCGGCGAGGTGATGTCCTTGGGATCCGCAGGAGAGTCGCCTGTACCCGGAATCTCGAGCACAATGACCCCAACACCCTTCTGCGACCAGCCTTCGATCCAGACCGCGAGCTCTGTCCGGTAGCCGTCAAGCCCGGTAAGGATCACAACCAGCGGGATCGGCGTGTCCTTGCTCGTGCCGGGTGGGAGATGGTAGTAGAATGGAATCTCTTTGCCCTCGTGCTCTAGACCATGCTTGTGCGCAATGACTACCTCCTTCGTCGGTCGTTCACGGAGCGCCAATCCTTTGGCTGCGGCCTTCTTGCCCTCTTCCCAAGCATACCGTTGCTTTCCGGAACGAGGTGCTGGGAATCTTGAGATCCGGTAGACCGCAGAAGCACGCCTATCGGAGTCAGCATCGTCTGCGTCACAGCACACTCTGCCATCTTACATGTAGAACTCCGAGGCTTTCTCGCAGTCATGCTCCTGCTCGGCCTTCTCGGCTTCTGCAACCAGCTCTTCGGCTTTCGGGACTGACCATGTCAAAGGAGATTCGAAGCCGATGTGGCCGAGAACTTACAGTAGACCTGAGCATACGCGTCCCAATCATAAGGCTCCTTGAAGTCCCGCTACCGGCGCACCAATTAGTACGGCTGGACAGATCGCCAGCGTTTTGCAACCATACCTTGATCAATTCGTCGACGATCGGTAAAAAATCGGCGTACTTGCCGAACATGAATGGGTACACGCCCATCTCGCACTGCTATCACTGAGCGCAGCCCTTTTCTGACATCTCCAGGAGCACACTCACGGGCTTCTTCCATTTCGTCTCCCATAACCTTGGGGCATGTCAGGATCATCGTCCGACGAACAGGCCACCGTACTCACTGTTGGAAGCCTTCATGATGGGCTGCTTTGGTCGTCAAGCGATCTTGGATGACTTCCGGCCCATCAGCCTGAGGGTTTGAGCATCAACAGGACGCAAGGGCACCACCTCACTCACTGCAGATGACAACGGATTAGTAACAGCCTTCGCGTGGTGTGCGGGGGGGGCGTGGATCTACCAAAATGTGCCGCCGGGAGCTGCCATCACGGGTGTTTTGCGACTGCGTATGTTCTAGGATAGACCGTAAGACGTCGAGATACGCTTCCGAGTAGGCGAGAGCCTCCGTCCATTACATACACTTGGCCGCTTGTCATCCGGCCGGCAGCACTGCCGTCCGAGCATCTTCTGCCGCAATCATCGACGCAGGCAATAATGACGCTAACACGCTGGAACTATTAATGGCGTTCGCCATGGGTGGACTCGGATCCGAGCCGGCCGAGTCGGTAGATGTGTACAATGTACATGTGCCTTTCCAACCCTCCCTTACACTCCAAATTGGTTAATCAACATCGAACTTTGATTCGCCAAATTGGGGCGCAGAGGATGGCTGCAAAGACCCCGACAGCGGTCATCTTCGACAGCCTGCGAGGCTCGTGGCGGCTGAGGAGATCGTTGAAGAGCCAGTTGCCTCACTTCCCCTCCGGCATCTTCGAGGGAGTGGCCACTTTCCGATCCCGGAAGCCATCAGCCAACAACGCCGCGGGCGAGCTTCTGTACACCGAACAAGGCGAGTTGCGGACCGACAATGGCTTCACCCTGAAAGCCCATCGGAGTATGAACAGTGACCAGCATACCCCCGAGCCAGGCTGACCTGCGAGGTAGAATACGTCTATCGCTACGACGCCGACGAGGACCGGATCAGTGCGTGGTTTGTCACTGAGAGCAGCAAGCAGCTCGACGGCAAGGAAGAGGTCGACTACCTCTTCCATAATCTGGAGACCGAGCACCAGCGCCTGGGCTGGACAGGCAAGGGAGACCATCTTTGCGAGCTTGACATGTGTGAGTGGGACGCCATCGTGCCAGTGCCTCGAAGTGCTGGATGGCTGATACGCAATCGTCTTAGACTGGGCGTAGGTGTAGCTGTCCGCACTGCTCTTGCTCCGACTGAGCCACTGAACAGATACTACGAGTTCCGCCTGCCCAGAGTCATGGAGGAGGACCAGACCATGGACGTCTTCGGGGTGAAGTACAAAGTCCAGGGCCCGCAGAAGGACTACACGTGCGCTGAACTACAGTTCTGCACCCGGCATCTTGTTTGCTCTGACGCATGGCACAGGAGCGACACCGCTTACGAGCGCACCTTCTCCGCTGACTTGGCCACGCGCTGATCGCAGTCACTGGGCATCCGAGCGACTGTAGCCAGTATGTCGCGACCTCGAAGGGCGCGCGTCTTGCCGTCCCTGCACCGTGTACCACTGAGAAGGCACCTATATCGACAGCATGGGCAGACCGGAACGTCCGCCTCGCTCGCCGAAGCGCTCGCCACTGGAGTACGCACTTCTCAAGCCCGGCAGTGCGAGAGATGCGTCCTTCCGGCAGGCATTCCTCCGCAGACTCGACGACTCCAGCCTCCGCAGTCTGCGTGCAGTCTCGCCGATCATGCGAGATATGGTGGACTCTCAATCAGGTCGGATGTACCGCAAGCTGTTCGTGCTCGCGCCGCTTGAGGAGGGTTTACCGAACCGAGAGTTTGAGAGAGTGGCCAACTTCTGCCATGACCTCACGATCAAGATATCCCAGCATGCATCTCTAAGCTCAAGTGTCAGCATAGACTCCTACTACACCAGGCGACCCAGTCCACGCACCCTCCAGCCCCCAATTGCAGATCAGCGGATCTACTCAAGGCCATTGTGGGCGGGACGCCACGACACGCTGATGCCTACGGCACACACGTCCCTCCCCTTCGGCCAACTGACGAGGGCAGCACAAAGCACACAGACATTAGCAGACAAGAAATGGGCCTCCATCTTCGCGCAATGCCCCGACCTGCGCCGCCTCACCGTCCGCGTCTACGGGGATCCCGACTGGCCCGGCCGCACGATCGTAGAAGACACCCTCGTCACCATCCGCCGCGCCCTCGAGCACTCGCCCATAAGCCACCTGACCGAGATCCGCTTCCACCCCCTCCACGCCATGGGCATCATCCACCTCGGCTGGACAGGCCTCGGAGCTTTCGGCCGGCCCACTCCCTTACTACCCCAACAGCCACGCACCCAGCCCATCTGGCCGCGCCTCCACACCCTCGACCTCCAGCTCGCCGACCCCTTCACCGCCAAAGCCCTGACACAAGTCCAGCTCCTCATGCTCCGGAAACTCCTGTACTCCTACCTCCGCTCCTTCACCCTGACGCTGCGCATCCTCCGCTGGCACTGGCAGCACACACTCGGCCCCAGCCCATTGACTCTCCATTTGGAAGAGGGGCTCGCGGGGCAACGGGAGCCGCTGGTCTGGGAGGCATTGGAGGAGTTGTGGGTGGGCAACATCACGTTCCCGCGTCACACAATCCGGGCAACGGGGACTTGTGCACCGAGACTGGGGCGGCTGATGGTGTTGCGGAGTACGTATAGGGATGATCTGGTCGAGGACACGACTGACGGGGCGTGGGTGGATCACTTCCCGAGTGTCGCGCGACAGGACGGTGGGCTACTGAATCATGATGCCGTAATGGCGGACAACGCGAGCAGTCTCTACAGCCGTGGCGTGTCTGGTGATGGAGATGATATGTATGGGATCGGCCGCGCTGGTCGGGACCCATCCTTCATGCTTGAGAACGAGCGGATCGCCGAAGAGTGGATGAGGGGCCAGTGGTAGCGGGGAAGGATAGAAGTGGTGTAGGTCGTACGTGTACTCACAGGCCTCTTTCTATCCCTAGCGTGCGCCCCGTGGTGTTCTAGGGTATCTACACTCGGCTCATCTTAGGCTCTACGCCTCTGCCGTGCATCCAACGCCGCCAGCAGGGCGCGCTCTGGTGTCCTCTGCCCCGGTCCCCAATTCTCTGCGCTCTCACTTCCCCTCAGGAGCGACCTGCTTACTCTTCGCATCATCCGCCTTGGTCCCCCGCAACATGCCCTCCGGATCCCGGATGCCCATCACCTTGCCCTCCTGCACGCGCTTCAGCGTCAAGGCCGCGATGAGCGCCGCGCCGACTCCGCTCCCGTCCTCCGCGGGCAGGATCTCCACCGGGTCGTGCCCTCTGCCCAGAGCCTTGCCATCGCGGCCCTTGTCCCAGTCGAGGATCTCTTTGAGGGCCTGCGCGCCTCGCGCCTTGAAGTGCGGGTACTTGTTGAATACTGAGCCGTCGGCGCCGACGTGGGCCGTCTTGTAGGACTTTTTGAGGCAGATGGCTGCGACGCCGCAGGCGCCTAGAAGAAGACATGTCAGCATGTGCGTAGGAACGGAAGCAATGCGGCCGACAAACTTAGTCTGGCACTCCGCGTCCCGATCAGCTCCGCCAGCCTCCTAATCAGCTCGAGCTCCGGCTTCGTGCACTTGATCCCCAGCTTGGCATGGAACGCATCGTGCGTCTCCTGCAGGTTCTCAAACGGATCGTTCTCGATGTCGCTCAGCACGCTGGCGTCGAGACTGTACGCCTTCTTCAGCGCGCCCACGTCCTGGCCCTCGAAGATCTTGACGTGCGGCTGCTCGTGCAGGTCGACGAGCACGAGGCGGAACAGCTCGCCCAGGTACAGCCCGGCCACCATCTTCTCGAAGCTCTGCTGACCCGGTCGCGGGGAGTCCTTGTCGATGATGATGTCGTACTGGGTGCGCGGCAGGATCTTGTGCTCGTTGTCGAAGGCGCCCCATTCGCAGTTGATGGCGATTTCCTGGTCGGGCGGGAGGTTCATGTGCGCGAGCTTGGGCACGTCGCCGCAGTGCTCCATGTAAGCGGCGTTGCAGCCGGTGCCGAAGATGCACCCGATGCGCATCTCCGGGTCCGTGTAGCTACTGGCTATCAGGGTGCCCGTCGTGTCGTTGATCAGTGCCGTCATCTTGATCGGCACGCCGCGCTCCTCCAGCGCGGCCTCGAACGGCGGGACAACGTCCTTGCCCTCCACGCCCTCGATGTCGAAGCCCTTGGTCCACCGCTGCAGGACACCGTGGTCGATGTACTCCTGCGTCGCCGGGTAGGAGAAGGTGAAGCCGAGCGGGAGCTTGTCCAGCTTCTCGCCCTCGTGGTGGTACTCGATGAACTGCTGCAGGCAGTCGGCGATGTAGCCCCACAGCTCGTCCGCGGTGCCAGTCTTGAGGTCCTCGGGCATGCGGTACTTGGACTGGATGATGTCAAACTCGCCCTTCTCCTCCGGCAGGTTGATCTCGCAGACGCGGAGATTGGTGCCGCCCATGTCGAGGGCGAGGAAGGTGCCAGTCTCGTTGCCGGTGGGGAAGCCCATGCACCAGGTGGGGTTCATGGGGATGCTGCCGCCCTCGACGGTGAGGCCCTTGGCGAGCTCGCCGATGAAGTGGTGGGAGATGGCCTTGAGCTTGGCGGTGTCGACGGTGAACAGGTCCTCCAGTCTCTTGATCTCCTGCAGCAGGTCTTTGGGGATGTCGGCCATGGAGCCCTTGCGGCTGGGCTGCCGCCGGGGCTTGAAGCCGGACGAGGCCATGGCGGGCGAGGGGAGGGGGTGGTGGGGGGTGTGAGGAGTGTCCAGCAACGACCGACTGATTGACTCTCCTCTCTATCGCGTCAGTCTCGGACAAGGAATACGTAGTGTGCACAGTCGTCCCGCCGCTCTTCGCTAGCTCGAATGGTATACCAATCGCTCAGTCAGCATGCATGAGCGATGGCGGGGTGGACGGCAGGCAGCAGGAGGAGCGGTGTGTGTACGAGGAAGGAAGGCGAGGGTGGCAAGGTGACTCAAAGCGTCGCGGTGTGTAGGGGACTGAAGACGAATGCGTGTGGACGTCGGAGGCCGTCGGCTTCGCATACGCTGTTTCTTCAACAAACTCTCGACCTGCCCCACTACGCGACCGCCCCGCGCTCTGGGGGTGAACGACAGCCAAGTGACGAGGACATGCAGTCCGACGAGAGCGGATCCCGCTGTACCGTCGGCCATTACAGTCCTCCGCTGGTGCCAGAGGCCTCGCCCGGTCAGAATGCGCTCATCGTCCAGTAGACCGTCGACAGGCCATTCTTCACTCGCGCATCGAGCCGACATTCTTCTCCAGTACAAGTTGTCGACCAGACGGGAGACTCCGTCAAGATGCTACGTCATGCCGCGGTCCCGATGCGGAAGGAGCCGCGATACGCCGTCCGAGCTCTCAGCACCGTCACGGGACGCCGAAGCCATCGAGATAGCAGTCAACAGCACGCCTCATCAGTCAGTCAGCAAGCGACCTCCAAGAACAGCAATCACAGCTTCCGCCACCAGCCCACGATACACCCCCCAAGACAACCATGTCCCTCCCCCGCACCCTCACCCGCCAGCTCCCGCGCTTCACCACCACCACCTCAACCACCCGACCCTTCTCCCTCGCCGCCCGCCGCATGGCCGAGGGCGACGCCGGCGCCCCGCGCTCGGGCGGTGCCGCACAGGGCGACGCCTTCACGAAGCGCGAGCAGGCCTCCGAGGACTACTACGTGCGGGAGCAGGAGAAGGAGAAGCTGGCCAAGCTGAAGCAGAAGATCGCCGGTATGTCGGATCCCAGCACTCCTTTGGCGCAAAGGGGCAGGACCGAGAGTAGGAATCGGGTGGTCGTTGATGATGGACTGACGGTGCGTTGCAGATCAGGAAGCACAGCTCGCCAAGGACCGGCAGGAGGTGGAGGGCATGGCGAAGAAGTAGACACTTCCTCCACCAGAAGTGAGAGTACTGACGACTACGGGGCCGACTCGGCGTGCGAGCGATGGGTGCGGCGGTGGGAGCTGGCAAAGGGCTGCCCCAAGTGGTGGGGTGATGTACGTGTAGAGAGGGTCCTCCAGACCATGGGCCTTCGTAAGATCACCACACTCTGTCTCTACGATGGGTGAGCTTTCCCGGCACACCGTGCCTCAGTTCTACCCGCGGCGTCTTGAGCCGCAGGATCTTGTCCACGGCCAGATATGATTCCCAATGTCTGGCACCGGGGACACGCTATTCAGACGTCGACTCTGCGGATGTGGAAAAGGCCAGTAGCATGCCACAAAGGGCAGCGCGCTGAACCACATCGTGCCTGATCTGGGAGGGATGTCTGCTCACCGCGCAGCGTGTGGGGCGTCTGGGAGGAAGACGCTGCTGTCAAGGTCCGGGCTGCGAGCGTGATTCTCACGGCTGGTCCGGCGAAGAAAAAGGGACAAAGCACGGACGTATAGGGTTCGAAGATCGTTCACGCCCTGCATTGCCGAGTTTCGGACCACGTTATATGCATCGTCAACGCACAGCACAACGCCCACGAAGCAGCACGTCTTTACCCTCATCATCCCCACTGACGGCTGCCTCAAGCACGCTCCGTATGCTGCCCGCTCGTCCTCGGCACCAGCAACTGCCGGCCTGACCGTTCGAACACACCACGTAGAAGTTCGACACTCTACGGCTCCGCCGCCGGCGTCTCCTCTTCGCCCGTGAGCGCATTCCGCTTGGTCTGGATGCGCTCCTGTCTCCGCTCGCGCGCCGCCTTGGTCTTGGCGCGCTTGGCGTCCATCTCCTGCTTGATCTGCTGCTCGCGGGCCTTCTCGGCCTTGGCCTTGTGGATCTGCGAACAGAGTCAGTGTCTGTTGTACCCGTGCAAGATTCGCCAATGGTCAAAGAATCGCTGATGACTGATGACATCATGAACTCGGTGAGGAGGTGATACTTACGTGCTCGACGAGGGCACGCTTGTGCTTGAATGTGTTACCCTTGCTGAGGTGGTAGAGCTCGTGGTACAGGTGTTTGTCGATCTTGCCGGCGGCGCGGTACTTGACCAGTAGACGACGGAGGACACGCAGACGACGCATCCACATCACGGCACTGTTGGGTACCAATCATCAGCATAGCCGTCCCAATCGCGTCATGTTCGCACACCGCAGTATTCTGTCTGTCGAGACTTACGTAGGCATCCTGGCATCCGCGGTACCCTTCCTCTTACCGAAACCCCTGTGCCGCCCAAGCCGGCGCGCGGCCGTCAACTCCCGAGCGCGGCTCCGCGAGTGCATGGTGACAGGCTTGCGGATGATGAGGCCGTCGGCGATCAGCTTGCGGATCGTCTGGCGGGAGTTGGCGTTGGAGATCTCGTTGACCTCGTTCGGGTCGAGCCAGATCTTGCGCTTGCCGCTGCCGGCCACCGAAGCCGCCAGGCGCTTCTGCGTGCGGAGGTTGACCCTGGGGGCACATTGCTGTTAGTTTGGGGAGTGGTGATGGTGCGATTGAGCGTGTGATGGTGGTGTTTGCCGCAGGGGCGCGCTGGAGGCGTGGAGCGCTCCGGGAAGTCGTGCTGAGTGTGCCATTGTGCTTCGAGTGGTGGTAGATGACGATACTCACATCTTGTCGGCGTCTTAGTGATGGTTGGCGATGGTTTCGTGCGTCCGGCGACGTCGTGCTTCAGAGGTCACGGTCGAAGGTCGAATCTTGCAGCCGAGCGGGGCGTGTGGGCGGACTATTATCGGGGTCTTGGCGTCGGGTATGAGTCAGCCGTATGGACGGTCTGAGCCTTTGACACTCATCGCAGCAGCCCAACACCTTGCAAAGTATTCGTGGTACATCACCCTTATCAATACCGAGCGACGCAGTGTATAAAGGCACTTGGAGGGCTCATGTCTCCTGCGCTACGCTATGCTATGCTTTTATGTACCATCTCATCACTCATTCCCCGAAACTGCCCTCCCCCAGATCCACCTTGCCTATGCTCATCACCTCCCTCAGATCCTCCGTCTCATCACTACTTAGGTTCAATCCGCCCTGTCCACCCTCTGCCTCCCTCCTCTCCTTGGCCTGGTTGCTCAAGCGCAGTGCAACGCGGGTGAAGTACTCCTTCATCTGGCGCTGCTGCGGCGGCGGCATCTTCGTTCCAGAACCAGACATGAACTTGTCAAAGACCGCGCTCTCTTGGTGAACCACTGAGAAGATGGCCAGGAAGGCTGCCTCAGCCGCCAGCTTCACCGGGATCACAAGATCGCGCACGCAGGCGA
>JAWDJV010000043.1:0-54744 GCA_033119285.1 Teratosphaeriaceae sp. CCFEE 6253 | reverse complement strand
GCTGCGTGACATTCGTGCACCCACGCCTGCCTTGACGACACAGCCCGTGGGACTCGAGAGCAGTGACCACAACACCACGACAACCACCATTCCCATCCGATTGGGTATCCGCGAGACCTCTACACCATTCGTGCCACCTGCTAGCAAGGCTGGATGAGGAATGACTGACCTTACAGTGGCTGCGATGGCGTCCATGGAGACTTGACGTAGTGCAGATAATGTTAGTGTATGATGCTGTACGCAGCACAGCTTCTGCCACTCGAGACTCGGAGTCCAGAGACGGAGCATCTCTCTCGCAAGCTGCATGACGCTAGCGGAGGCAATTGATGGCAACGATCCAGCGAGGCTCGCGGTGTTGAGCTTCGTCTCGCCGTGGGAGTTGCTCCGACGGTCCTCTTCCGACACACGGTAGAGGCCAAGTCGCGCCGACGGCGGCGCCGCGGATGGCAGGATGATACCCATCTGTCACGATGTAACGCATGTGCAGAGGCCTCCAGGATCGCAAGCCGCTCGGTCCACCTCACGGATGAGAGCGATATACTGCCACATGGAAGGTCCACGCTGGATGTGAACTCGTGCTTTGCGTTGCCTCGAGGTCCGAAGCGGCTGGGATTGATATCGGCATAGTCGTTGGTGGGGATCAAGACGAAGTAGAGAGAGAGGGTGATGCGCGAGCAACGCCTCATATTTGGCCTTTGATGTCCACGGCGCGAAAAGCTGCTGCTCGTGCGCCTTCGAAGACAGCCGTGGCCTTGCCGGACTGAAAGCGCACCTCGCCGTCCGGCTTGCGCTCTACGAACGGCTCGCCGCCATGCTGGCATAGGAACTCGAGACACTGTCGGGGGCCAGCATCGGGGTCTGTCATGTCCTCGTCACCGAAGAAGGCGAGTTCCTGAGCGAGGAAGGTGAGGCTGACGTCGGGCTTGTATCTACGCCATGTCAGCGAGCTACCACAAAAAGTGCGGATGTGGGGGACGTACGCTCGGCAAATGGCCGCCATGGCAGCGATGCGCTCACGCTGAATGATCATGTCGAGCAGGTACCCGCCCATGAACGGGGTGTCGAGGTAGAGCCTAAAGAAGTTATGGTAGTTGCCACTCGCCAGCGCGCTGCGCACCCGCAACGCATGCTGCACGCCCTTTTTCCGCTTATCTGCTGGGGTTAGATCGGCTAAGAGGTTATTCATGTCGGTCCGGTTGCATGTGTAGACGGTATACAGGATCCGGTACGCGGTGAACTCCTCCGAGTTGCCCGGCAGATTCATCTTGTACAGCGCCCGCAGCTGCGTCTGGCATTGATTGTACTCACCGAGATCCTTCATCTCGAGCGCGATGCGGGCGTGGCATTCGTATACTTTGACCGTGAGTTCATTCTGGAGGTGCTGGACTGTCAGATCCTGGCGCATCGACTTGAGTTGATCGCACGCGAAGTTGTAGTTGTGGTCCTTCTTCCACTTGCTCCGGATGTGGGCCAGCGCTTTCTCCAAGACTGGCATTGGCCGAACGGTATCCGGCGCGGGTGGGGCGGTCAGACGATAGTACTTCTTCTCGATGTTCTTGCAGGTGCCAATGATGGGTCCAGTGCGCTCCGGTGAGTCATTACGTGAAGTTGGGTAAGGAGAGGGCTCAGGGGAGACATATCCGAAGCGTTGTCTGCGTCGCTCGAGAGCGTCTGAATCGGCAATGACACGGAAGCTGTCTTGCTTCTTCTGCTTCTTGTCCTGCTTCTTAGTCTTCCCAGTCATGCGGTCTTCCAGATTGCCTTTGGGTGCAAACTGCTTTTTCCAGGGTGGGGTGTTGGCTTCCTCTTCCACGGCTGTGGTATCTACGTCCTCGTTTTTCCGCTTGGAGCCGTTCCCGGTTGAGTACGCACCGACTGCAAAGTGGGATGCGGCAGTGTTCATGTTAGCTGACAGGGCATTCTGCATGCCGGCAAATGCCAAAGCCGTGCGTTCTGCCTTGATCAAGTGCTGTGGGAGTGGATACGTGGTCCAGTCTATGCTGTCCAATCGGGCGGCCTCTGCTGCCTTCGTGATTTCTATCTTCAGTCTCGCCTGCATTTCTGGGTGACCTATGTCCGGGAGAGCATTGTCTGCATCGAAGGCTCTTTGTACGTAGCCGCGCACTCCGGGACCCCACTCGACCTTCTGTGGCTTGGGTGCTTCGATGGGAAGAGCAGGGCGTGAGAGTATCTGGCGCGGTGCAACAGCAGTGTAGGCTGGTGATGGATACATGGCTGCAACAACGCGACGAGCGGTGGCGGTGTAGGTATGGCGCCGATTGGGCCTCCGTGCAGCTTGTACTCCAGATGATCGCGCAGGTGATCACAAGACGATGTCGCAAGAGAGGGAGGAAGATGACAGCATGCGGCCGAGTTGTGCGGTGTGTGGTGGAAGTGGGTAAGAAGTCGAAGGCTGAAGGAGACTGGATGTGTGAGGCACGTCGGCGCTAGTAAGCCTCAGGCACCACACGCGCCAAGTGGTGACTCGAGACTACATGTACCTGGGGGTTCCCAGATTCCCATTCCTGCAAATGCTTTCACCGTCGTTGCTTCTGGCGCTTTTACCAAGATTAGACCATATCACTGGCGGAGCGCCGAAGATTCGTTCTCGCTGCGCTGACTCTCGGCAAGCCCAGGAGTCTGCCGGCTTATTCCTCCTACCGAATGCGGCAGCTTGTAGCCTAGCGTTCCCGTAAGACCCTTGCATACGTCTCAGAACTACCACCTTAACCATCAACATCAAGCTCGATGTCTTCGAATGTTCCTCCGCCAATTAGACCTGACCACAGCGCTCCGGCCATCGCTGTATGAGGAGGAGACCTTGCTCTTTGTACAAGATGGCGTGGGCTTGTACGAGGGCAAATTCAAGATCCCGAACTATCAGAACGGACATGCCTACCTGACGTCTCATCGAGTTTGCTACGTGGACAATGAAGACCCGAGGAAGTACTCAGTCGCTGTGGACCTCAAGGACATTGACAGGCCGGAGTTCTACGCCGGCTTCTATGTCAAGTCATCGCCAAAGATCACGCTGTTCCCAAAGGCCACGAAGCGAGGCGCTCAAGCGATAAGGAGTCCGGTCCCACGATATGCCTCTCCAAGCGATGCATTGATTCGGTCTGGATCATCTACGCCACGGTCAATACCCCAGTCACCCGCTTCAGCACCGGCACGGGACATCAATGCCACCTGGATCTGTCCAATCTGTGGGCTCTCGAATCCCGTATCCAAGAACTTTGATCCGGCCACGGCGAACCAGCACACTCCACTGCCACCGTGCCAAGCATGCGGCATCAAGGCGCCGCTCGCGGTCATGATCAAGGCGTCGATCTCGGCAATGACAAATCGACCCTCAGTGACTTCTTCGAATTCCCAGCGTCCGCTGTCCACCCCCAGCAGCCTCCTAGATGGGCCTGAACTTGCGCAAAGCTCGAACATCTGTCCACGTTGCACGTTCCATAATCATCTGTCTTTGACCGAATGCGAGATATGCGGTGCGTCACTGCCGGCGGCCGGCAATGGGGCGAGTACCGGCGGCATGGATGGCATGCAGAGACCAGAGTCGCCAGGACCAACTCTGGTCGGCTCGATCTTTGAAGACGAGACAATCGAGACGATCAAGCTCTCTTTCCAAGCAGGCGGTGAAAAGGTCTTTCTCGACCGGCTGAAGCAGGCTTTGGTGCAGCGGAAATGGTTACTGCAAAGCGCGCCACCAGTACCACAGCCTGCCATGTCGCCGACACAGGGCACTTTTGGCTCTCCACTACCAGACGGACAAACCCGATCAAGCACACCCCAGCAGCGCATCGTCGGCATCGCGGGCTTGGAACGTAGAGGAGCCGAGCTGCGGCATCTCAATCAGACCGTCATCGGCACCGCCTTCGAAGACCTCGAAGCGCTCATGACCTCAGCGAAAGAAGTCATCGCCATGGCCGAGCAGTTCGCCAAGCATAACGGCAACGACAGCGCCGAGGCGCGGAACCTCCTCTCCGACTCAGCGTCCGCGCTCGGCCTGGTCACGACCAAAGACATGCTGGGCTCCGGCTCCTCGTCCGAGACTCTGTACCTCACCGAGCTCTCCCGCAACCTGGCCGAATTCCTGACCGATGACCGGCGCGGCGTGCTGCGGAAGGAAGGCGGCATCATGTCCCTCGTCGACCTCTGGGCCGTCTTCAACCGCACCCGCAACGGCATCGAGCTCATCTCGCCTCTGGACTTCGAGAAAGCGGCGGAGCGCTGGGACACCTTGCGCCTGCCGATCCGTCTGCGCACGTTCAAAAGCGGGCTGCGCGTCGTGCAGGAGCGCAGCAGGACCGACGAGAAGACGATCGCGAGTCTGCTGTCCTGGCTCCGGGAGCCGCAGTACGCTTTCCCTCCCCCCGAGGACGATGCTTTGGGGCAGAGATTCGGGCGCGGTGTCACGGCGCAGCAGACTGCCGAGCGCTTTGGATGGAGTGTGGGTGTGGCGACCGAGGAGCTGGAGATGGCGGAGGAGACCGGGGCGGTCTGTCGCGATCAGAGTCTGGACGGGATCAGGTTCTGGGAGAATCATTTCACGCATACGTTCAGTGCGCAGGATAAGAGGTTGATTGCTGCGCAGATGCTGCACGAGCTCAGGGTCTGATATGCACAGTAGTACAAGTGATCTTGAAGAGATCTTGCGACGTGAATGCACGTTGAGCCTTTTGGTCAGATCCTACATCGCACTACCGTTGCAATTCAAGGCCAGGGCCTAGTAGTGTCCACTCAAGGTCAGTGTGCCAGTCTTGGTGATCATGTACTCCTGGATCGCAACGTCCTTGCCACTCTCCTTGCCGTAGCCCGACTCCTTGATCCCCCCAAACGGCGTCTCGGCCGCGGAAGCATTGCCGGTATTCATGCCTATGTGAACGCGCACAGTCAGCCATCGATGTCAGATGAGCAGAGACGAGACGCGACCTACCAATCATGCCCGCCTCCAAATTCTCCAGCAGCCTCCACGTCCGGTCCACGTTCTTCGTGAAGAAGTAGCTGGCCAAGCCCATCGAGGTGTCGTTGGCTAAGCTCACCGCCTCCTCCTCGGTATCGAACTCGAACAGCGCCATGACGGGCGCGAACGTCTCCTCCCGCGCGATCAGCATCCCCTCCTTTGCGCCCGTGATAATGGTCGGCTCGAAGAAGTACCCGTCGTACCCTTCCTTGCCATGCAGCTTGTTCCCGCCCAGCACGACCTTGCCGCCCTGCTCCTTCGCGTCCGCGACCTGCGCCTCGGCTTTGTCGAGACTGCGGTCCGTCGTCACGGGGCCCAGGGTGATGCCCTCCTTCGCGCCGTGCCCGATCTTCAGCTGTCGCGTCTTCTCGGACAGGATCTCGGTGAATTTGTCGTAGACGCCCTTCTGGACGTAGACGCGGTTCGCGGTGATGCACGCCTGGCCCGCGTGCCGCCACTTGAGCGCCATGAGCTGCGTGGCGGCTTGCTCGAGGTCCGCGTCGTCGAAGACGAGGAAGGGGCAGTTGCCGCCTAGCTCGAGCGTGCACTTCTTCAGCCCGTCGGAGCAGATCTTCGCGACCAGCTTGCCGACGCGAGTCGAGCCTGTGAAGGTGACCTTCTTGACCAAGGGGTGGCGGCAGAGCGACTCGGAAAGCGCGGGCGTGTTGTCGAGCGAGGTGGGAAGGACGGAGAAGACGCCCTTGGCGAACCCAGCCTCTTGCGCCAAGTACGCGAGCGAGAGGACCGAGAAGGGTGTCTCGGGGCTGGGCTTGACGATCATCGTGCAGCCCGCCGCGAGTGCAGCACCAGCTTTCCGCAGGATCATGGCAATCGGGAAGTTCCAAGGGACCAGCGCGACTGCAACACCGATGGGCTGCTTCACGGTGAAGACGCGGCGGTTGGGCGCTGACGGGGTCTGCACAGTACCCTGGACCCGCTCTGCCTCGCCTGCGAACCACCACGTGAAGCCTAACGCGTAGTCGAGCTCGCCTTGAGACTCCGCGATCGGTTTGCCGGTCTCGTAGGTGACGATCTGGGCCAAGTCGTCCCTATTTTCGCGGATGAGCTGGTCCCACTTGAGTAGGCATTGCGCGCGAGCCTTGGGGTTGGTCCTCTTGAAGGTCTGGAAGGCTTCGTGTGCCGCCTTGACGGTGGCGTCGGTGTCATCGGGCATGCAGTCGGGAGCCTGCGCCCAGACCTTGCCGCTGCCGGGGTCGACCACATCGAACTTCTTGCCGGACTTTGAGTCCTTCCATTCGCCGCCGATGAGCGCTTGCGTTCTCAACAGATCGGGATTCTTGAGCTGCGTGGATGTCAGAAAGGCGTTCACGTATGATCTGTTTGCAGCTGCATGGTGATTGGAATCATTGTCTGTCTTACCTTGAAGGGGAGTTCGCTAGCCATCGTGGAGGACTTTGGTTTGACGCTTGGCTTGTTAGCTGTCTTCTGCCGCTTCGATGGTCTCGCCAGGATGTCAGTAGTGCAGTGCGACGATGGGGACAGAATGGGATGTTCGAGCGTGTTCGGACAACTTCACAAGCTCTACGTCAGCGATATAGGAGCTCCATCACCCCTCGAGCCGAGCGTGTTCGAGCGGGGTTCGTCTGGTAGCCCATCATCGTCTCCGCCAACTCCACGGACTCCATGCCGCGTAACGCCCGCCGTGTTTCCGGACCTGGCTGATCGCATCCTCGGACCGTCCTGTGCAGCTTGAGAAGCCAGACACCTGACCTCGGCCGGCGGTGCCAAGCCAGCCCTGCACTCACAAGGCGCGCCAGACCATGGACATTGGCATTTACGATTCGAATCGTGTCAGGTGCCTTGCAACTCTACAGCATGATCTCCAGCTACTTGCACACGCCCGGGAGAAGGTATAGAGCGCCAACACGCCGCGGCTGACGACAGGATAAGTGCCCTACCAGTGCTCGAGTATGTCTGGCGATCCGTCTCGGCTCCCATATGAATTCGCCTCCTGGCTCGAACATACGCCGCCTGGCGAGGCGCTATGTGTGGCAAATGCACCACGGGCCAGGCTCCAGCAGCAGGGAATCCGCTTCGTCAACCGTGAACTCAGCCAGTTCGGATCGGTCCAAGTGGTAAGTCTGGTAGAGTAACCTTGGGATCCACCGGTCTTCCGCTCATCTCGTGGCGGGGACAGAGTTCGCCGCACTTCCCCCTCCTGGAGCTGGCACTCTCTACCAGCCGAAACGGTGATGCTGCCAGCGGTGTTTGCGAGCATCATGGTCGCGCGTGTGACTTCGTGGCCGAGACAATCCGACCCGATGCGCTAAAATTGTAGATCGTGGCGGCGGGGAGAGCGGGACTGCGGCTGTTGCCCTGGACGACGATGCTTGGTGGGCCTCCGCAACATCGGCCTCAAACACTTCATCTGTCGCATGCATCTCACAGGCCATCTCGACAATCGGATTGATCAGAACTCGAAGCAGTGATCATTATCCTTGCAATAGCTCTCATCACTGTCTAGCAACATGAGCGCATAAGAGCAAGCTGTTCATAACTCGCCACATTCCTCGGACGGCATTCCACTCGCTTCGCGTACCGCTCCAATGGCGCACGAGTACGGCCCCCCTCCAGGCTACCCCGGCGACGACGAAGTGACGCCGACTGCCGGACGCAATAATGGCTCGACGATGCGCCTGTTGACCAATGCCGAGGACGGAACATACGTTCACAGCCAGCCAAGTCCCGGGCAGCGATCGCCTTACGATGTGTTCAATGGCGCAAGATCTAGACTCTCGGGCGAGGAAGAGCGATCAGACGTCTCTGGGCGACCGACCCATGGCGTGAACGACAGCGACATCAGCAGCTTGTTGAGAGAGGTCGAGAGTGATCTGTCGAGCAACGCAAGGCCTTCGGCTCCGCGGACGAGGACAGCGAAGGTGCGCTTCAAGACCAAAGATAAGGAGAGCAACGTCTCGAGCGCACCATCGATACCCGTTCCGCTAGAGCGAACGTATCACCCTGCAGAGGGTGTGCGGCCAATCTCGAGGCAACCATCGATCCTGGATACAGCCCCCCAAATGCCACTACCAGACCCGAATGGTCCCACTTACTTGGCTTACCGCCCAGCCTCGCGGTCCTCGCAGTCTCCCACCAGGCCTCTGTCACCACTACGGAACTCTACGGATTATGCACGGCCGCCCGCCACGAGCGTGCCATACGAACCTGCAGACATCAACGGAGGGCCGAGACCAGGCACGCCCTCATCACAATATGGCTCGCCTAGAAGGCCGCTTCCGCCGCAGCCTCTGTTCGCCGGAGGACGTCCACCCTCATTTGATGTGGACAGAGACAGCCATGCACCGACAAGCGTTCCGGCCGACAGTGACCAGGACGATGTCTTCGGCCCAGCCTCCGCAGTCACAGCCGAGACCTCGGATCCGCACGAGGACGACCTACAGCGGCCCTCACTCAGACCGCACGATAGCTTCGTCTCTGATGTGTCCACTCTCACGGAAGACATGTACGACGAGAAAGACGAGCACCTCTACGGCCCCGCCCCAAGCGGCAAGCAGGAACGCCGTGGCGCCCGGGAGGCCCAGATGGCCACCAAAGAAGTCCGCCTGATCAACGGCGAGCTGATCCTCGAGTGCAAGATCCCCACCATCCTATACTCTTTCCTTCCGCGTCGCGACGACGTCGAGTTCACGCACATGCGCTACACAGCTGTCACCTGCGACCCCGATGACTTTGTCGACCGCGGGTATAAGCTGCGCCAGAACATCGGCTTCACGAGCCGTGAGACGGAGTTGCTGATCTGTATCACGATGTACAATGAGAACGAAATCGATTTCACCCGAACGATGCACGGCGTGATGAGAAATATCGCGCATTTCTGTTCGCGCGCCAAGTCGCGGACATGGGGCAAGGACGGCTGGCAGAAGATCGTCGTGTGCATCATCTCCGATGGACGTGCGAAGGTGCACCCCAGGACACTGGATGCTTTGGCCGCCATGGGCTGCTACCAGTCAGGAATCGCGAAGAACGAGGTCAATGCCCGCGAGGTCACGGGGCATGTGTACGAGTACACGACGCAGGTCTCGCTCGACGCGGATCTGCGCTTCAAGGGCGCGGAGAAGGGGATTGTGCCGTGCCAGATGATCTTCTGCTTGAAGGAGAAGAATGCGAAGAAGTTGAACTCGCACCGCTGGTTCTTCAACGCGTTTGGAAGGGCGCTGAATCCGAACGTGTGTATCCTACTGGACGTGGGAACCAAGCCGGGAGACGACTCTCTCTATCATCTCTGGAAAGCGTTCGATCGGGACTCAAGTGTAGCAGGCGCGGCTGGAGAGATCCGGGCAGCCAAGGGCAAGGCGTGGCTGCAATTGCTGAACCCGCTGGTGGCCAGCCAGAACTTCGAGTACAAGATGTCCAACATCCTGGACAAACCACTGGAATCAGTCTTCGGCTACATCACCGTGCTCCCCGGCGCACTGAGCGCGTACCGCTACCACGCCCTCCAGAATGACGAGAATGGCCACGGACCGCTGAGCCAATACTTCAAAGGCGAGACCCTGCACGGCCAAGACGCCGACGTCTTCACCGCCAACATGTACCTCGCCGAGGACCGCATCCTCTGCTGGGAGCTCGTCGCCAAGCGCAACGAGCGCTGGGTGCTCAAGTACGTCAAGTCCGCGACCGGCGAGACCGATGTCCCCGATGCCGTCCCGGAGTTCATCTCCCAGCGCCGCCGCTGGCTCAACGGCGCCTTCTTCGCCGCGGTGTACAGTCTGCTGCACTTCAAGCAGATCTGGTACACGGACCATACGATCGCGCGCAAGATCCTGCTGCACATCGAGTTCGTGTACCAGTTAGTCAGCCTGCTGTTCACGTTCTTCTCCCTCGGCAACTTCTACCTGACCTTCTACTTCGTCGCCGGCTCCCTGGGAGATCCCAAGCTCGATCCCTTCGGACACCATATCGGACAGTACATCTTCTACATCCTGAAGTACTGCTGCATCCTCCTCATCATGATGCAGTTCGTCCTCTCCATGGGCAATCGGCCGCAGGGCGCGAAGAAGATGTTCTTCGGCAGCATGGTGACCTTTGCGACTATCATGGCGTACACGACGTTCGCGGCGCTGTGGATCGTGATCAAGCAGCTGACCGCCAAGGACGACCTGAAGCTGGGCAACAACCTCTTCACCAACATGATCGTGTCCTGCCTGTCGACGTTCGGGCTCTACTTCCTCATGAGCTTCCTGTACCTGGACCCCTGGCACATGTTCACCTCCTCGGCGCAGTACTTCGCCCTCCTGCCGAGCTACATCTGCACGCTCCAAGTCTACGCCTTCTGCAACGCGCACGACGTCACCTGGGGCACGAAGGGCGACAACGTCATGAGTAAGGACCTAGGCGCCGCCAAGACCTCCAAGAACGGCACGACGGTGCAGCTGGAGATGCCCTCGGAGCAGCTGGACATTGACTCCGGCTACGACGAAGCGCTGCGCAACCTCCGGGACCGCGTCGAAGTGCCCTCCCCGCCTACCAGCGAGGCGCAGGCGCAGGAGGACTACTACCGCGCGGTGCGCACCTACGTCGTCATCGTCTGGCTGGCCTGCAATGCCGTCCTCGCCATGGTCATCAGCGAGGTCTACAGCGGCACGCACGTCAAGGACAACTTCTACCTCAAGTTCATCTTGTGGTCGGTGGCGGGCGTGGCGCTGTTCCGCGCGATCGGGAGCAGCACGTTCATGTTCATCAGCGTGGTGCACTCCGCCGCGGAGGCGAAGCTGAAGTATGAGAATCGGGAGAAGAAGACACGATTGGGCGGGGCGAGGAGCACGGGGGGTTGGAGTGGGAAGGGGGGGTCGAGCTGGATGAGTGGGACCGGGAGTTGGTTGAGCAGTAAGGCGAGTTCGTGGACGCCAAGCAGTATCGGGAGTACGCTTGGACGGTAATCGGGGGTGGGGCGTTCTTTTGGTGGAGGTGTTTGATTTGGTTGGGTAGGGTTCGGGATGAGTATGAGGATGGTTACGTTGCAAGGGTAGAACGGCACTTTGACGTTTGAAATGTAGTATACGCGCCATGGAAAAGTGAAGCGGCGTTTGATCTCCCAAGGAGATACCAGGTGACCTTACCTCGCGGAGATGGACGTGAGGACACGTGAGTGAGTGAGGCATGTCCAGCAGTCCCTATTCGAACATCCAATTGAGTGAGCAGAGGCTAGAAAGGACAATCTGGTGTGTGGAACGTGGTGATCTGTGAAGGAGTCCTGTTAAATTGAGGTCCATCTCCACCTCGAGAGGCCATTTGCTGTGCTCTCCGTGGCTCGAAAGCTTGCTAAGCAGCTCGGGCAGTCCTCGCACAGCGTAGGTAGGATGTTCGCACCATCACTAGCTTCGTGAAGAGCCGAACCAATCGCTATGAAGACTGTCACTTTGCGAGTCTCCTCGAGCCATCGCACGCGCATCTACGATTCCACACTATCGAACCGGAGCGACAAGATGCACTGCACCAGCGCCTCAATCCTCCGCAGCGCCTTGCTCCCGGCCACGTCACGAGCATCCGCCGCACCACTCGCCTTCCTGCTCCCGGCCTTCACCACCTCCACCAGCACCACCCAAACCGCACCCTTCTCCACCTCCCGCCCCTGCAATGCCCGCAAAGACGGCAACCGCTCCCGCGGCGTCTCCGCTCTCCGGCACACCGGGCTGGGCAAATCGCAACGCCTTTCCGTCTCCCAACCCCCCCAACCCGTGCTCGACCCGGCGCGGCGCTCCGCCATCCAAGTCGTCGACGACCACCCCCTCTTCGCCTTCTTCCCCTCTCCCACGACCCGCATAGCTACGCCCGAGGAGCTGAACTCTCACGGCCGAGCCTGGACGCCACAGGAACTCCGGCAGAAAGACTGGGATGACTTGCACCGATTGTGGTGGACGTGTTGCATTGAGCGAAATCGGCTCATGACAGGCGACGTAGAGCGTAAGAGGCTGGGCGGAAGAAGGGGCATGTACGGCGACTATGAGAGCGGGGAGCGGATGAAGGAGGTCAAGGGCACGATGAAGGCGGTCAAGTTCGTGCTGACGGAGCGGTGGTATACGTGGGAGAATGCGCGGGTGGAGGGGATGAAGGATGAGGAGGTGGATCTGTATGCGGATGTGGGCCAGGGGGAGCGGGCGTATCTGCCGCGGGAGGAGGGTGAGGATGAGATGGTGAGTTTACCTCCCGAGGATGACATTCCCATGACAGGGACGCTAACGTGGTCACAGACGGTTTCCCTTGGGACGGAGGACGCTGCGAGGACGGATCCGTTGAAGACCGTGCCTCCACCTGATGGATCGAGCGGATCTGGCGAGGCACGAGTCTGAATGGGAACAAGAAACAGGGCCAGGACTGTAAGATCACGCCAGAAGACGAACTCTTCGGCTACATTGGAAAGTCAAGCCTAATCTACGAGGCAGGTGGCTGGAACTTGCAAGCTGTCACGGAGGCGGCTCGATGAAGCCGACTCGAGGCTTGCGGGTGGTGTCGATGATGGCTCTCCTGTAATGGTCTGAAGCCGAACAGAGCCATCCCCGAGTTGCAAGCGTTGCCACTTCTTTGCATTTGCGGAGACCAATTTGGACTGTGGCAAGAGGGTCTTGTCCGACCAGAGTCAACGAAGGTCGCACATCAATCCTCGGCATCAGGAGATGTAATGGACCGCAATCGCCTGCCTCCCCCAGTTAGTACAGCTGTATACTACGCGACTGAATCATCGCTGCTTGTACTCTCCTACGATGAGTGTAATCGGTATCCTTGTACATACAGCATACATGTACGTATATTGACTACACGTTCATGTATGCATGACTCGAGAAGTATGATATGCATATGACGCCCCACATTGCGTACCTTAGCGACCACCACAACACAGGGTCGGTGAGCCGCCTCGCTATCCCTACTCTGTCTTCACCGCAGACCAGTATCTTCCTGGCCGAGCCCCTCATCTCACCACTCCTCCGTGACACACAACACCGCGATCATGGACGAAATCGCTCCGGAATACGACATTGTCGTCCTCGGCACCGGCCTGACCGAGTGCATCCTCTCCGGCGTCCTCTCGGTCAAAGGCCAGAAGATCCTGCACCTCGACCGCGCGGACCACTACGGCGGCGAAGCGGCGAGCGTGAACCTCGAAACGCTCTTCAAGCGCTACAACAACTTCCCCGCCGGCACCGAGCCCTGGAAGAAGTACGGGCGGGCCAACGACTGGAACATCGACCTCGTGCCGAAGCTGCTGATGAGCAACGGCGAGCTGACGAACATCCTGGTCAGCACGGATGTCACGCGGTACATCGAGTTCAAGCAGGTGGCGGGCAGTTATGTGCAGCAGGGGAGCGGGGCGCGGGCGACGGTCGCGAAAGTGCCGAGTGATGCTGGCGAGGCGCTGAGGAGTCCTTTGATGGGGATCTTTGAGAAGAGGCGGGCGCGGAACTTTCTGAGTTGGGTGGCGGCGTTTGACGAGGCGAACCCTTCTACACATAATGGTGGGTACCAGGCACTCTGCTGCTAGGCCGGGACACGAGTTCTGACGGTGTGGCTTGACCAGGCATGAACCTCTCCCAAACAACGATGAAGCTCGTGTACGACAAGTTCGGCCTCGAGGCCACCACTCGCGACTTCGTAGGACACAGCATGGCCCTCTACCCCACCGACGCCTACATCAACACCAAAGGCATGGCCAAGGATGCTGTGGAGCGCATCCGCCTCTACGTGAACAGCATGGCGCGCTATGGCAAATCGCCCTACATCTACCCGCTCTACGGCCTCGGCGAGCTCCCGCAGGGCTTCGCCCGGCTCAGCGCCATTTACGGCGGGACCTACATGCTCAACACGACCGTCGACGAAGTCACCTACGGCAGCGACGGCAAGGTCTCCGGCATCCGCGCCACGATGAAGGAGCGGGGCGAGGCGGGCGACGGCATGCAGTTCAGCACCAAGTGCCGCAAGATCCTCGCTGACCCGTCGTACTTCCCGGACAAGTGCCGGGTGGTCGGGCACATGCTCAAGGCCATCTGCATCCTCAACCACCCGATCGACAAGACGGACAACGCGGACAGTCTGCAGCTCATCATCCCGCAGAGTCAGGTGGGGCGGAACCACGATATCTACATTGCGTGCGTGTCGTCCGCGCATAATGTCTGTCCGAAGGGGTACTATATCGCGATCGTCTCCACGATCGCGGAGACGGGCTCAAACCATCATCTGGAGCTGGCGCCCGGGTTGGAGAGGCTGGGGCGGATCGAGGAGAAGTTCATGGGGGCGCCGATCCCGCTCTATGCGCCTACGGGGGATGGGAAGGCGGACAATGTGTTCATCAGCAAATCCTACGACGCCGAGAGCCATTTCGAGACCACCACGGACGATGTGCGGGACGTGTACCAGCGGGCTGAGGGGCAGGAGCTGAAGGTCGAGGGGTTGAAGGACGGGCAGAATCTTGTCGCGGAGGAGTAGGAGGGTGGGTGGGCAAGGTAAGTGTGGGCGCGGGCGCTAGGCCGGCGGCGTTGACGAGATATCCATGAATACATGCAGCGATGGCCGGAGTAGGTCCAGACGATACACGGTGCATCTCCTGCTTTACGTTCATCGCGCATCATAGTCGTCGTTTGGGCCTGGATACTCACGGGAGCTAACGGGTGGCTTCGCACAGTACCATCGATCCCAAGTGCTGTGGGTCACATCTGGAATGTGTCGGCCATACATGCTATTGCCTATCTCTGCTGATGCCCTAGGCCCTCAGGCATGCTATCACGAGATCAGATCGACACGGCGATATCTTTGTTGTTAGCACAGCAGAGGGCCCGCCATGCCTACCCTTGCGTGTATGGCTCTAATCCTATCGCAGACTGCGAAGTCCGGACCCGTGCGATGCTTGTCGCCGTGAGAGGGCCGGCGATCGCGTGAGATGTCGTTATCTGCGTAGGGGCGAGACTGAGCGACAGCCACTGGCAGGGCGTTGCGCCTCAAACGCCTCCATCGCAGCTGGCCGCTCCTTCTCAGCCGCAAATCATTTCCATCGTTTCGCAATTATGCCGGTCCATCCATGTTGGTATACAGGTACCTTCCCACTGCTCGACCGCGATGAGCCAAGAGTTCCTGTGCGACCATTGTCGGAGAATTAACACTGAGAGTGGGTCCCATCGTCGGATCGCGCCCTGCCGAGATTCCCCACTCAATAAGGTAGTCGCGGACGGGATATGCGACTTCCTTCTCGCCGACTTGCCTCAGCATTGGGTACATTATCGCTGCTTGGCATCGGCTACCTGTGTCTGACAGGCGCCGTAAGACCATCGGATATCCTTTCTACCGGCAAGTCTCCAGTGGTAAACTCTCCGCGCTTCTTCTGACACACAGACCAGGGCATCCGGATAAGTCGACGCTCGCAGCCAGACGTCGGGAGATTGAAGACGCCTTCCAGCATGCCTGGGGTGGCTATGCCAGACACTGTCTGGGTCACGACTCGCTGCATCCCGTGAGCAATACTTGCGGCGACGATCATGGAGGCTGGGGAGCAATTGCCTTCGATGCCTTGTCGACGGCCATCGTCTTCCAGAAGGAACATGTAGTCGAGCAGATCCTGGCGCATATCGCCACTGTCGACTGGTCCGTCGTTGTGGGCGGTACCAGCGTCCAGCTTGTCGAGGTCACCAACAGGCATCTGGCCAGCATGCTATCGGCATGGGACCTGTTGAGTGGCCCCTTTGCACACATCGCTCCCCAGGAAGACCTCCGTGAGAGCCTCTACCAGCAAATGGTCGAGCTCGGCGCCGTCTTGAGCTGTGGATTCAGCACCCCGACGGGCATCCCTCGCAACTGGGTCGACCCGACGCTGTGCACCACCGACTCCGCCTACTCCAACACGATCGCCGGTGCCGGCTCGCTTGTCTTGGAGTTCGCGCGTCTCTCCGACATCACCGGCCATCGCATGTACGTCGAGCTGATGCGCAAAGCTGAGCAACACCTTCTCAACCCTGGGCCTGTGAAGTATGAGCCTTGGCCTGGCCTACTGGGCACGAATGTCCGCATCGTGGATGGTCAGCTTGTGGACCGCAAAGGCAGCTGGGGAGCCATGTCAGACTCGTTCTACGAGTACCTGCTCAAAGCGTATATATACGACAACCAAGCGTACACAGACCATCTGGAACGGTGGATGCAGGCTGCGAGCTCCACTATACGGCATATCGCATCGCATCCGTACGGTCGTCCGGAGTGGACGATGCTGCCGTACTGGGAAGCTGGCAAGCTCGTCCATGCGATGGACGCGGCATCCTGGTTCTCTGGTGGCAACTTCATCCTCGGCGGCACGGTCACTGGCAACCAGACCTTGGTCGACTTTGGTCTTTCCATCGCGGACGCTGCCGGAGCTGTGTACGCCACGACTGCCACTGGGCTTGGTGGAGAGTTCGTGGTCTGGACGGATGACTGCAGCGCCGCCTACGTCGAAGAGTACGAGCTGGCCCACTGCAATGGGAACAACTCCTTCCAGATCTCGAATCCGGAGTACCGATTGCGGCCCGAAGTCATCGAGACCTGGTATCATGCCTACCGAGCGACGAAGAACATCAAGTATAGAGAGTGGGCGTGGTCCGCGTTCCGGGCTGTGACCACGCTCTGCAAGACGGACTCCGGCTTCAGTGCCATCAGTGATGTGAATGCTGCCGATGGGGGCCGGATGCTCGACCACATGGAGCACTTTGCGGAGTTGTTCATGTATCTTTGGCTGATCCATGTCGAGGTATGTCGACGCAGTCCACCTTGCGCTGTCGCTTGCTGACGAGATCGAGGATGACAATGTGCTTTGCGGCATCGTCGACGGCGATGCTGGGGCCCACCAGACGTGGGTGCTCAATACTCGCGCGCATCCTCTCATGGTGAACAGGCGTTCGGGACGCGCCCGTGGCTAGTGCAAGTGCTTCGACACTCGGGTGGCGTAGGTCGTCGGCTTCGAAGAGTTTGGACGGCGTGATGCTTGTCGGGGATGCCGCTGTGTCATGAGGTGGAAACGCTCGTTGGGCGACGCACCACATTTCGAGTGCTGTTGCGTTCCACGGGGCCGGGTGGAAGGATGTCCTTCGCTAACACTCTGGCCTTTTGAATCGATGGGCCCGTTCTTGAGTATCACATCGCCGCCCTGGAGCGAGCTGGGCCGATGTGGCAGAGCTATCAACGCATTCCGCTTGCATGTGCGCGATGCATCGACAAGCCGCCGCATCACTACTCAATCCTCTCCAGCACTTTCAGCTAGGCCAATCTGCAACAACCACGCCTCATTATCCAACAAGGGACGACTTACATCGCCGCACACTCGCATGATCATCGCCGAAGCCTGCGCGCCATGGCCGAGATGCTCGCGCAAGATGCGGCCTGGGCTTAGGGAGGTGGTTGATGCTCGCGAGGACATCGATCCCACGCGTCATCATATCAACCACTTTCATCCATAGAGCATCTTGACAAGTCTTGACTGGCTTCCGAGACGCACGAGCATGGCCGGGCTGCGCTCTCAAGTCTCCAGGACACTGGATCCACCATCTTCACGCATCGTGGCAGGGCGAGACTGGGTTCCGCGGGTTCTCTATGGTATCTGCGACTATCTCCACGCCACCACATTGACCGCTTATAGCGGCGAAGTCTCCACGGAAACGACAGGTTCATTCCAGCCGCGGGACGTGAATGGGTCCCGCAAGAATCTCTATGACACCAAAACTACCATGTGCTAACGCAGTGATCATCGCAGTGGTACGAATTCTGGCTGTATCAGAGCGATGCGGCGCGAAGCAGATATGGATCAGTAGCTCCTCGATACAGGCGGCACAGCCTTGCACTCCGCCTCATCCAGCGTCGTGCCCACCACCCTCCGATACCCTAACTTCACCTCGTCCCCTTCCCTCCGCTGCCACGTGAGACTGTGCTTCATCCACTCCGCATCATTCCTATCCGGGAAGTCCTCCCGCGCATGGCTGCCCCGGCTCTCCGTCCGCGCATCCGCACTCTTCGCCGTCTGCGCCGCGCACGTCAGCAGGTTCCGCAGCTCGAGCGTCTCGACCAGATCCGAGTTCCAGATCATGCTCTTGTCCTTGACCGCCAGCCGGGACTTGAAGTCCTGCTGGATCTCCTCGAGCCGCTCGTTGCCCACCCTCAGGCTGTCCTTGGTCCGGAAGACCGCGATGTCGGCCTGCATCACCTTCTGCATGTCCGTCCGGATCTGCGCGCCCAGGATGTCGCCGTCGGCGGTGCGGATCGCTTCCATCTCCGCCAAGCTGTCATGGCCGATGTCGGCCGGCGCGGCCTTGTGATCCATGCCGCGTTCGTTGTTCGCCGCGATGTCCGCCGCGCATGCGCGGCCGAAGACGACGATGTCCAGCAGGCTGTTCGCGCCGAGGCGGTTTGAGCCGTGCACGCTCACGCAGGCCACTTCGCCCGCGGCATAGAGCCCGTCGACCGTCTTCTCCGCCCCACTGGTCGCATCAATCGTCAGGACCTGGCCTTTGTAGTTCGTCGGCACGCCGCCCATGCAGTAGTGCACAGTGGGTAGCACGGGGATAGGCTCCTTCGTGATGTCGATGCCCGCGAAGATACTCGCCGTCTCTGCAATCCCTGGCAGACGATCGTGGATGATGTCTTTCGGGAGATGGCTAAGCTGTAAGCGAATATGGTCCTTGTCTGGCCCGCATCCTCGACCCTCCCGGATCTCGATGTTCATGCTCCGGGCCACCACATCGCGCGACGCCAAGTCCTTTGCGGTCGGGGCGTAGCGCTCCATGAAGCGCTCGCCTTCCGAGTTCAGCAGGTATCCACCTTCGCCTCGCGCACCTTCGGTGATGAGGACACCCGCGCCGTAGATACCCGAGGGATGGAACTGGACGAACTCAAAGTCTTGATTGGGAAGGCCGGCGCGGGCGACCATCGCCTGGTACGAAGTCAGTCGTATGCACGAAGGTCCTCGGCATAGTGAGCACCTACATTGCCGTCCCCAGTCGAGGTATGCGCAGAGGTACACGAGAAGTACGCCCGCCCATACCCGCCCGTCGCCAGCACGGTGTTCTTCGCGAAGATGCGGTGCAGCGTGCCGTCCTCCATCGACATGCACAGCACGCCGACGCACGCCCCATCCACCATCAACAGATCGATGCAGAAGTACTCGATGAAGAAGTTCGTGTTGTGCTTGACATCATCAGCATGGCTCGGAAACTTCATTGCAGAACATCTATATCCTACCTTAACGCTCTGCCCGTACAGCGTGTGCAATATCGCGTGCCCCGTCCGATCCGCCGCAGCACAACAGCGATACGCCTGCCCGCCCTTCCCGTACTCCAGACTCTGCCCCCCCAGCGCCCGCTGGTATATCTTCCCATCCTCGGTCCGCGAGAACGGCATCCCGTAGTTCTCCAGCTCGTACACCGTCTTCGGCGCCTCGCGGCACATGTAGTGGATCGCGTCCTGGTCGCCCAGCCAGTCGCTGCCCTTGACCGTGTCGTACATGTGCCACCGCCAGTCATCCTTGCCCATGTTGCCCAGCGCGGCGTTGATCCCGCCTTGTGCAGCGACGGTGTGGGAGCGGGTGGGGAAGAGCTTGGTGATGCAGGCGGTCTCCAGGCCGGACTCGGCGAGGCCCACGGCAGCGCGGAGGCCGGCACCGCCGGCCCCCACGACTATGGCGTCGTAGTGGTGGTCTATGAGCGGGTGGCTGAGAGGGGTCGAGGCGGAGGTGGTGGCTCGTCGACGTTGGGCCTGGCCGAGGAGGCCTCGTCGTTGTGATGGAGTCGGGCCAATCCGCCTTGGAGCACGGCTGGCTCGTGGCGAGCGTCGTAACGTCGGAGAGGTCAGGCTACGTGCGGCCGAGGCGAAGTCGAGCCAGGCGCGGCTCAATGCGATTGCCATTGTGCTTCTGTGTGCGCAGCAGTGTTGTGGGGTGGTGCTGGCAATCGCAGCCCTTCCCGAGAGGTTTCCAGGAGGATGAGGAGTGCAAGAAGCAAACCATTGATGAAGCGCGGACAGCAGTCGAGGTCGTGCCTCTCCACTGTGCGCCATCGTGCTGAGATTATTCCCGAGCGAAGCCCCACTCTACCCCACACGATCGACCGATGGATCCGGGAATGCGCGGGTGATAACGTGCCGTGCCAAGCGTCACATGTCAGTGGGGGCCAGATCGGAGGGGCGTGTGCTGAAAGCTGCAGCGCTCGTCGTCCATGCCCGCAAGTTTGGGTGTAGCATTGCTGCGTAGCCTTGGTGATGTGACGGCAGCCATTGGACCAGAATGCGGCGGGTGTAGATGACCTCTTGCAGCTCGAGAATCAGTCAACGTCTCTTCAGTCGTCCTTCCCACTCTTGCCGCCCTTGGACCTCTCCCTCGCCCCCATCGCCCCGTCATCATACCCCGTCCCACCACCGCTCGTTAGCCCGACATGCACCACGCTCCCCTGCCTCCCCCGAGCATCCTCCTCATCCTCCTCCTCATCCCCAATCTCAAATTCATCAGTCATCTCAATCAGATCCCCCACCCCAGCGCCACCCCTCCCAGGCACCCCCACACTTGCCCTCGCCGGCCCCCTCCGCTCCGGCGCAGCCATAGCCCCCTTGGCATTGCCCGCCATTCGCCTCATCCACGTCTCGATCGCGCCGCCCACATTCTCCAGATTCACGCCCTTCCCTCCGCCCCCCATCATCAGCAAGTTCGGTGACGCGGCGCCCGTGGAGAGCCCCGGCGTGAGCTCGCCGTCGGTGTGGTCGGTGTAGAGCGGCATCTCGGGCGTCAGCAGGCTCTGCTGCACGCGCGGGGGCGCGACGTCCGGGAGGTGGCGGGCGAACATTTTGTTCAGCCCGTCTTGTGCAGGGCCCGGGAAGTGGACCTTGCGATTCATGGTGCCGACGCCGCCGGGGCCGGCGAGGTAGGCGGGGAAGTAGCCGTTGTTTGCGTTGCTGAGGCGGCGGGAGCGGGCGGGGCGCTGCGGGGCGTCTTGGTGGAGGGGAGAGGTGGGCAAGGGTGCGTCGTGGGTTGCGGTGCGTGTCAAGTCGAGGGAGGTGGAGGGCGTGTCGAGGTCCGAGTAGCAGTTGCTTTTCCGGCGGGTGGGAGGGAAGTAGCCCAGAGCTCTGCGCGAGAGGCGGGCGATCTCGGTCGGTTTCGTGGAGCCCGGGAGGAGGACCCAGGAGTCGTGATGCCAGGGTGGCTCGGTGTCCATGCTTGAAGAAGGGCGTCGGCTGGTAGCCGTCGAGGAGGAGTTTGTGCGATTGCGAGTGAAGGCGTCGCCATTGGCTGTTTGCGCATCAGGCGTGGCGCCTACCTCCTCCGCCTGCCCAGCCGAAAGCGCATCCGCATCTGAGCTCAGTAGATCCAACGCCTCTGGCCCCGGCACCATCTTCCCCTTCACCCCACATGCATCCACAGGCAAGATCAGCGTCTCCCGACTATGCACCGGATCATTCGGCCACATCCTGTTCGCCTTGCGCAACGTATTCGCCGAGCAATTATACCGGATCGTGATCCCCGCCAGCGTGTCCGCCTTCTGCACACGGTGCACATACACCAGCGCATCCCTATACTCGTGATCGCCGGGCGGGGCTGACAATGACGCCTGATCGTCTGACAGCCGCCGCTTGAACTTGCCCAGCGTGTCGGCGTAGCTCGTCTCTTGCCGCGTGAGCATGTCCTTGCGCTTCTGTGCTCGGACGGCCGCAAGCTGGGCTTCGCGCGTGCCTCCACCTATGCTGCTACTGGGGGCTTGCGATGTCACGCTCGTGCTGGGTCCCCATGAGCCCGGCGGAGCGCTGGTGGAGGATCGCGGGCCTGGTTGCGTATGTGGAGGTTGCCGCGCACGTGCCGGTTTCCGACCAGCATCCACCGCTGCGTCTCCGCTCAGTAGATCCGAAGCTATGCCTTGCAAAGCCGACCACGAGCTGCCCCATAAGCCCGACAATGAACTCGGCGACTCATTGCCCGCAGCGTTCCTTTGTCTGGCTCCCGCCGCCGCTCTGCCCGCCGCACCAGCACCCTTGCCACCATGACTCGACCCAGGCGGCGGTAGCCGCGCAGAGGGTATAGGCGACGCCGACCGACTCTCTAACGGCGAATGCAGCGGCGAGGCAATCCGGGTGAGCCCCGCAGTGGCCGGGTCGAACGCCGCCTCATCGCGCTCGTCCAGGCCGGAGATCAGTCGGCGGGTGCGCGGGCGCAGCGAGGCGGAGGCCGCTGGGGTGGAGCTGGTGCGCACATTGCTGGACATCGCCGGGCCACAAGCGGATGCTGATGCATGGGAGGGGAGGATGCATCTGGTGCTGACGGTCGGAGACGCTCAGCACCCGGCGCAGATGCTGATCATGCTGCTGGATTTTGGGGGCGCATGCGTGTACGTGTTGGGGGTGTTGGGGGTGTTCCAGCGCTGTTCGCGACTGTTTCAACGCCCAACGCTTGCCGTCATTGTCGCTGTGGCCTCGTGGAGGGTGGAGACCCTGCGTCGCGGAACGTTCGGCGGCCGGAACTTAGGCTCAGCCCTATGCGACCACAGCTACGCCTGCAGGCTGCGAAAGAGTGAAGCGAGTCTGAGCCCTTCCACACTGTAGGCACGAGACGTCGAACATGGGACGGTGTCAAATAGTTTATAGGAGGTGACTTCCTCGCTCTACGTACGTGCCTGTTGCACCCACACATGGACCTTACGTCACGGCTCATCCACGACCTGCGTCGTCCGGCCCGTCTCTCCCTCCTCCGCAGCCAACGCCACGAACCCATCGCTCGTGAGCCTCACCGCGCCCGCCCGGACCAACGCCTGAGTCAGATCATCCACCAGATCCGTCAGATCCTCGATCCCGACACACAACCGGATGATATCCTCCGGCAGCGCCCGCTCCTTGCGCGTCGCGGGGTCAATGGACGCATGGCTCATCCGGCACGGCATGCTGATCAAGCTGTTGACGCAGCCGAAGGAGACGCTGATGCCGAAGAGCTTGGTGCTCTCTACGATGCGCTCCGAGAGGGCGATACTGCCTGTCTCGAAGCTCAGCACGGCGCCGGCGCCGCGGGCCTGGGAGTTGTGGAGGGCGTATTGGGGGTGGGACTTCAGGCCAGGGTAGCGGACCTTGAAGCCGTGGGACTCGAGGAAGGAGGCGATGGACATGGCGTTGGCCTGCTGCTTCTCCATCCTCACGGCCAGGGTCTTGACACCCCGCAGCAGGAGCCAGGAGTCGAAGGGCGCGAGGCCGCAGCCGGTCGAGTTGATCATGAAGTAGAACTTCTCGCCCAGCGCCGTGTTGTTGATCCCGATGATCCCCGCCATGAGGTCGTGGTGCCCGGAGAGGTACTTGGTCCCGCTCTCATAGGTCACGTCTGCTCCTAAGTCGAGTGGGTTCTGCAGGTACGGGGACATCATGGTGTTGTCGACCGCTACCACGCAGTCCAGGTTCGCGTCATGAGCAGCGGCAGAGATGGCGGAGATGTCCACGATCTTGATGAGCGGGTTCGTGGGCGTCTCGAGGAGGACCATCGTCGTCTTCCCGCTCACGGCCTCCTTCACGGCATCCAGCTTCGTGGTGTCGACATGCTTGACGACGATGCCACCATGCGTCTTGAGGTACGTGAGCAAGCGGTTCGTGCCCCCGTACAGATCATCCCCCGTCACGACCTCATCGCCCGGCTTCAGGATCCGGGTGATGACGTCGCACGCCCCCATCCCCGAGCTCACAACCAGCGCGCGGTTCGCATTCATGATCTTCGCCATGTGCCGCTCCAAGTGCGTGCGTGTCGGGTTCCCGCTGCGGCTGTAGTCGTACTCCTGCCCCGGCCCGCCCTTAAAGGTGGCGCTCTGGTAAATGGGCACACTGCTCGCATTGTACTGATCCCCGGCATCGACGTACACCAGCTCGGTGGCGAGGGCGTACTTGCGGCCATTGCTTGGGCTGGAGGGTGCGGGGGAGGGGGGCAGGTCGTGGCCGTCGAGGTCAAGGGATTTGAGTGCCGCGGCGGTGATGTTGGCGGGGTGGGCCATTGTGGATGGGGGGGCTGTGTGCTAGTTTGAGGACTAAGCACAATGACCTGCGTTTGTCCTATCGAGGGGGAATGGTGGGCAGAGATATATCGGCGGAACTTTTGTGTGTTACTGGCGATGCTGTAGGTGGTGGGTGGGTGGATGGGTGAGTAATACGCCCCATGGCGGCGTGCTCGTCTGCCTCGAAGTTTGCGCGGGGCGCACGGAGCGCTGCAAGGGACAAGCCGCCGACCTCGGCAGTTGGTGGAAACACAGATGGGACACGATCGAGAGACATCGTCACAGTCGTCAAATTGTGAATAAATTCGCGGGCTGGACAAGATGCCCGAGATCATAGACGACAAGTCCGAGCACTGCATCCCCTTCATACTCGACCGCATCAAGCAGCACCGGCAACAGTATGAAGACCGAGGCGAGACCCCGCCGCCCTTCTTCGTAGGCCTTAACGGGGTGCAAGGCGCTGGCAAGACAACGCTGGTAGGTCAAAGTCCGCTGCCTTCTCGGAGATGGTTGAACGATGCGCATATGCAGCTGCTTGACTACCCTTCACACCACCTAGCAATTCAAGCTCAGTGCCCCGACACCACTCTCGTTACCCGAAGTCTCCTTCATCCCAGCCGATGGCGTCTGGCCACTCGTACAGCTTCCCTGCTGAGGCTCCGTGGTAGGTCACAGCCCTCCACACCACCCTCTCCTCGCCGCCCCACAATCTCCCGACCGTCGTACTTTCGATCGACGATCTCTACCTACCTCACTCAGAGCAGAAAGTCCTCGCCCAATCGCACCCGGACAACCCGCTAGTCCAGCATCGCGGCCAGCCGTCAACCCACGATATCAAGCTTGGCGGCCGAGTCTTCGAAGCCTTGGCCAACCGGGAGAGCAATATCAAATTGCCTAGCTACGACAAGTCCGCCTTTTCGGGTGCAGGCGATCGGCGCCCCGAGTCCGAGTGGGCGACGGTGAATGCGCACGGCGAACCGCCTATCGGCGTCGTGATCTTCGAAGGCTGGTGCGTTGGGTTCCGCCCTCTCAGCGACGAGGAGGCGGAACGCAAGTGGCGGGCCGCGAAAGCTGAGTATGAATCGAAAGGGGACAGGTATCTGGGTCAGCTGGGCAAAGTGAAGCTGGAGAGCGTGCTGTTCGTCAATGATAAGTTGCGGGAGTACGATGCGCTCACAGATCGATTCGGAGCGTTCATGCATATGTGAGTCTGCCTTCTAGCTACTGGTTGAGGCGGCCATGAGCTGATGATTGAGAGCAGTGACGCGGAAGACACGCAGTACGTCTACGCCTGGCGTCTGGAGCAAGAGGCTGCATTGAGGGCCACGAAAGGCTCCGGCATGACGGAGGAGCAGGTGGTCAAGTTTGTCAATGGCTGTGAGTCTTTGCGAGTTATGCCCAGCCCACGACCCTGGATGCGGGCTCGGCGAGCGTGCACGCTGACGAAGTGTCCAGACTACCCGGCCTACGAGCTGTACACGGACATACTGCGCAGCGGCATCTTCGGTGACGAGAGGGGGAAGCAGTTACTTTTGGTCGTTGGGAGGGATCGAAGGGTCAAGGAAGTCGTGAAGATCTGACGCGCTACCTTTCTTACTCAGCTCCGTGCCTGTAAAGCAGATTCGGTGGCCGAGTGCTCCCTGTACTTGCCAGAACGCCCTGGGATAACGACAGCAAGATTGGTATCCACTTGGACGCGCACAGCATGCCATGTTGGCAGGTCACGCACTCACTCTGGCTGTAGCATGCCCTGGACCCCGCTTTGACCTCGCATAGAGCTTCGCTTCCTTCGTGGGTTGGCTGCTGGACCTCGGATTGGACGGTATACGACTGACCATACAAGTACGAGGGCCCGAAGCACTTACATACTGATTTCTCAACTCGCGACTTTCTTGAAACCATCACACGGCACACGTCCAGACAACTACTGACCGTCGGTTCAATAACGACTATGGCAGCCTACGACCGCAGCCACTTCGTCGAGCCCGACTCCAGATTCGATCCCAGCACGCTCTCCGGCAAAAGCGTCGTGATCACCGGCGGCGCAAGCGGGCTCGGTCTGCAGTTTGCCAGGGACTTCGTCGCTGCCGGTGCATTCGTCACGATTGGCGACGTCAACGTCGAGGGAGGCAAGCAAGTCGTTTCGGATCTCGGTGGCGAGACGAAAGCGGCGTTCGTGAAATGCGATGTCCTGTCCTGGCAGGACCAGGTGCAGCTGTTCAAGACGGCCATTGAGCGCTCGCCATCCAAGGGGGTTGATGTCGTGCTAGCCAACGCCGGCATCAGCGGACAGGACGATGTCATCGCCGACAAGACCGATGACAAGACGGGTGATCCCTTGGAGCCCGATCTGAGCATCTTCAAGATCGATGCGATCGGGCCTCTGTACACAGCGAAGCTGGCCCTGCACTATCTGGCTCGGCAGCCTGAGGGAGAGGGACGGGACCGATGTTTGATCATGACCGCGAGTCTGGCGGGCTATCTTGGGCTGCCGGGGGCGCCGCAGTACAACGGCGCGAAGTTCGCTGTCCGGGGCTATATGAACAGTCTCAGGCTGACGGCGCCGGGCAAGGGTGTGCGGGTGAATGTGTTGGCACCTTGGTGAGTGTACTACTTCACTGGATGTTGATGTGTCGCACGCCCGTGTTGGACTTGGACTGACAGTGGGAAACGCAGGTTCATCAAGACAGCCATCATGTCTCAGCCCGTCATCAATAAGCTCGAGGAGCTCAAGGTCGACTTTGCCCAGATCGAGGACGCATCATCGGCGGTCTTGCATCTGGCTTCGGACACTTCGCTGAACGGGCGTGCGCTCGCTGTTGTGGCGAGGAAGGTGGATCCGCGAGGGTACCTGGATTTGAGGGAGGATGATTTCCGGGAGGGGGAATTCTTGCTGAGTGCTTCGGCGGAGGTGAAGCACACGACGCATCGGATTGCGACGAGCTTGGGGGCGGCGCGCAACGGTGGATAGGTTGGCTTTCAGATCACATCGGGGCGTCTGATAATTTAACGGTATTCACTCACCATCTATTGTGAACGAGGCACGAGCGTCGTTTTTTGGAGCCTAGCGCTTCTCAATCAGGAAAGCATCGAACCCTACCTACACCTCGACTCCAACGTTACACTTTCCACCTGACATGTAGAACCAGGCGCAGCTGCGTCTGCAGCCTCATCCAAGTCGCCGCCCCGAACACGAGGCGCTCACAAGCGGTGTGCACACGACCTAGACGGGCATGGACTATGTACCTCTACCTAAGGCTGGGGGCCGCCTCTGGAAGACCAAGGCCGACTTCTTCAGGCCCTTCCGAGCTGCTGCTGCGGCCGAGGCTGGCGAGAACATCACTCCCTTGTATGATCCCGCTCTGCACCACGCTGATCCGGAGGTGGAGCCCGATCTGAGAGATCTCAATACCGCCCTGGCCGCCCTAGTCGACATCTTCCCGGACGTCGAGCCGGAGATCTTTCGCGAGATGCTGTCCAACCTCAGCGAGACGAGCCGGGTGGAGATCGTGACGGAGCAGATGCTGAAGAAGCAGAGCCAAGCCAGCCGAGTGCGCAGGACTCTACGGAAGCCGCGTCCGGAGCAGGCGAGCACGAAGCCGCCGTTTAGCATCACCAATGAGGCTACCTTACCGTCGGAGGATAGATTCCGAAGCGAGAGCTACAAGAAGGCCGCCAAGCAAGTTCTCTACCAAGAGTTCAGAAACCTGAGCCACTCCTCAATCAGAGCAGTCATGGCCGAGCAGAACCACTCCTACAGCCTCTCGAGACCCGTACTTCAGCAACTTGCAGCGAAGTCGTGGCGCTTCTCCATCTCCAGCATGTGGCTGCGGCGATCACCTTCGCAAGTGGGGATCGAGCACCCGAATATGCTCCAGGGTGACGGTGCAAGCACAGGTCAGAGCCTGGGTATCAAACGGACGGGCAGCAACGAACTGGACCAGGAGCTGTACGACTTTCTGGTCGCGCCTGTGCTCTTGCAGCGAAAGCGAGACCAACAGGCAGCAGACCATGCACTTGCAACTCAGTGGAATGAGACAGAAGCCAAGGAGACGGAGAGCCTCTTCGACTGCGAGTGCTGTTTCGGCTCGGTGACATTCGAGCAGCTCGCAGTCTGCGATGATGGCTGCCACCAGCTCTGCTTCGACTGTGTCAAGCGATCTGTGAACGAGGCTCTATACGGCCAGGGCTGGGCTCAAGCTGTTGACATGCCCAAGACAACTCTATGCTGCTTCGCGCCAGCAACGGACGCCTGCCACGGCACACTTCGCAGCGACGTCGTTCGTCGCGCCTTGTTCGAGCCTGAAGCAGACGAGGACGCCTGGAATGAATTGCAGACTCGCATGGCAAGCGAGGCTCTCTTGAAGAGCAGGCTGCGACTGCAACGCTGCCCTTTCTGCCCCTACGCCGAGGCCGACGAGGTACCGCCATTACAGTTCCGGAACACTAACAGCATCTGGAGGCACATCGCTACCCGGTCCTCCGTCACACTGCAAATTATGCTGCTGTCACTAACAGCCGCCGTGGCCATCTTCACCATCCCCCTGCTCCTAATCGCCGGCCTCATCTGGCTAGCCATCACTCTCGCCCCCCCCCTCGGCGCCCTCCTCGACGCCTCCTGGGCGCGCATCCACAAACAACGCCGCGGCCTGCAATTCCACTGCCGCCACCCGGCCTGCCGCCAGACCTCCTGCGTCCGCTGCACGGCCGCGTGGCGGGATCCGCACCTCTGCTTCGAGACGGAGAAGACTTCCCTACGCACCGCCCTCGAGGCTTCCGCCACCGCGGCAGTGAAGCGCACGTGCCCGCGCTGCCTGCTCAGCTTTGTGAAAGCCAGCGGCTGCAACAAGCTGGTGTGCAATTGCGGGTACACCATGTGCTATATCTGCCGGCAGGAGATCACTAGTAAAGAGGGTTATGGGCATTTCTGCCAGCACTTTCGGCCGAGCGGCGGAAGGTGCAGTGAGTGCGAGCATTGCGATTTGTATGGGGATGAGGACGAGGAGGCGGCGATTCGGAAGGCCGCGCAAGGTGCTGAGAAGGTTTGGCGGGAGAGGGAGGGGGGCGGGGAGGGCGATGCGAGGGCTACGCGGCTAATGGTTGAGGCGTTTGTGGGGCAGGCGAGGCATGGGAGGTGGTATGAGGCTACGTTGGATGCGGTCGTGGACGCTGTGGCGGCGTAACACGGCATACTGACGGCTGAGTACGAAGAATGAGATGCTCGAGTACTCGAGGACATATCGCGCCATGCCTCTCTTGATCTGTGCGCGCGCCTACCTACATGGTATGGACTCAGACTTCAACTCCTCGTACTCTGGATATGGTCAATAGCCTCGATCACTACTCGCACAGTCAGCAGACATTCTCCACTCACGCATCGACACCACGACTCACAATATCCCACAAACACCTTCGGATTCTCCGTCGCCGGGAAATGCCCCAACCCCTTCATCGCCTGGTGCTTCCCTCCCGGGATCTTATCGCACGTCGCCTGGCTCATCGCCGGTGTATTGCTCCAGTCGTACTCGCCCGTCAGCATGTACACCGGGCAAGCCTTGGTGTCGATCCCGGCCATGCGGCTCCGGCCGTCCCAGCCGCCAAAGTAGAAGTCCAGGTCGCCGTGGAAGATGCCGTACGCTTGCGCCGAGTACAGGTGCCAGATCAGCTGGCGGTTCTTGAGCGGCGCGGTGGGGGACATCATGCCGTAGACCCACTCCGGGTTGAAGAGAGCCTGGTTGACGTAGGGGGAGCGGTCGTACCTAGCAGTGATTGGGCGGGAGGGTTAGCGGATGGCTCGGACGGCTCATGAGGGTTACGCTGATTACCATTGTCGTTCCATGTTGAGGTAGTCGCTCCCCTGCAGTGGGATCGTGCCGCCGGCGCCGACTTCTTCGGCGCGGGCCGCGACTGCGAGGCAGACCTGCCCGGCCATGGACGCGCCGCAGATGATGGGCTTGTTGAGGTTGAGCTTCTTGACGAGCGCGGCGATGCAGCCGACGTAGGCGTCCTCGTCGTTGGTGTGCATACCGGGCCAGTAGCCCTCGTAGGGGAACGAGCGGCCGTGAGCCGGGAGGTCGAAAGTCGTCATGCGGCACTTCTGGCGCATGCGCTCGTCATTCAGGACACCATGGTATTGTCGCCCATCGCTGCCGGCGGTGTGCAGGAAGAGGATGTCCTGGTCGCCCTCGCCGGCTTGCTCATAGAAGACCTTGCACTTGCCCCACACGGGCGCGGTGATGTAGGTGTACCGGCCGATGATATGGTCCTCGTCCGGCTCGGGGTCCTCATCGGCGGGTGTCTCGCCGGCGTAGGCGTCGTGCAAAATCTCGAGGACGCGGCGCCAGACGTGCGTCCAGTGTGCGAAAGCGTTCTGATCGCCCTGGACTTCAATGCCGGCCTGCTTGATGTTCATACCGAACATCCCCCAGTAAGATTGGTACTGCGTTCCGTCAGCTCCTAAATTGCTGCAAGGAGGCGTGCTACTCACCGGCGCCACAGGCGTCTGCTTCATGAACTCCTGCCATTGCTCCGGCAACGCAGACAGCGTGAACGCGGCCTCATCAGTGCTCCCCTTTGTGATGTCCGCTTTCCCGTTCGTCACGGTGACCAGAACTGTGCCGGGTGCACCCGCAGATTTGATGCCGAAGGTGGATGGAGCATCAATAGCGTTACTGGTTGTGAAGGCTTTGAGCTGGCCGTCGTTCTCGGCGGCCTTGTTGGCTTTCTCTAAGGCGCTACCGAGGGCAGCAGGCAGGTCTGCCCAAGCGTGAGACGAGCCACCGGTCTGCGAGTTGCCGTTTTGCATATTTGCTGGCTTGTCAACCTTCTGTTTCTTAGCCCGAGGAGGCATCTTTGGTAGGCACCGTGCTGCAATGCGATGGATGTGAATGTGGCACAGTAGCTAGACCCCGACGAAGCGGCACGAAGGATCGCCGGCGAGACTGACGTGGCAGCGAGACGTACTCCCTTCTTATACTACCCTTTGATCCAGTAGGAACTCTGTCGCGGTCCATGGACCGTCGGTCGTTGATCGGCGCCGTATGAGCTGCAGATCGTGGGGAAGCTTCCGAGGGTGGTCTTGCGGGGAAGCTGCCGCAGGGTGAGGTTCAGCAGCACGTTCAGGCGTTAGGGCCAATGGCGGTGCAACGGAGATTACCAGGAACGGGTGGTCCAGCTCGCGGTACCTGATGCCCTGCGCTTGGGAATAAGTTGTGGATTCGCGCTCAGCATTATCGGGTGGATCCTGGAGGTGACTTGGGTCGCAGCCTTGAGCTGCTGCGCTTCCGGGCTTTCCGTGACTCGCGAGAGAAATGCACGCTGGCAGTCCCCAGGTCCGATGTTGAGCTCCAGCTTGCATGCTTCTTAGTTGAATTCTCCCAGAGAGTGCCGTGCTTTGGAGACTCATCTCCCAAGAAGGGAATCAGAGTTGTTGGCTCTATGCTGCCTGAATTGCGTGGACGTCCGCGAGCCAGGTGCAGTCCTTTGATATCATCACCGCATCCCTTGGCGATGTAGAGGTAGGCCTGCGATGTGCGAGTGGCTTGGCGTTCGCCCATTGACATCCATGGGCCTTGGCAGTCGAGTACGCTTCGCCAACCAGTCCAGCTCCTTCGACACCTCGATCTCGGGCTCGCTGTACCCAGTGTTGCGCATCTATGAGCAGATCCGGGAGTCCACGGGTGTCAGTCGCTCAGATGGGCTCTTGAAGTGCTACGGTATGGAACGGACAGCCGTCGATATCGGATCAAAACCACGAATGAGAGCCTGCCAGTTTACGTCGAGCCAGATGGACAGCCACCAGCTTCGAGTAGAAGAGCAGACTTAAGATAGAGGGTCAGTGTGAGAGTAGGGCAGCACTAGAATGCAGCAAGACCGTCAAAGATGGAAGGAACGCATTAACGGATGAGATATGGTTCGCCAGAACCGGCCCACGTAAAAGAGGAGTGCATAGTCCCGCGATACGGAATCGTGTCCCGACACGACCACTGGAGTTGCTCGAGATCTTAAGCAGTTGGACACAGAAAGCGCCGCCCTCACCGCCGAGCACCGGCCACTTGATGTCCAAGACAATGATGCGCGTGACCGCTTCTAGCCCGTTCGTGGGTGATTGCCATCGAGAGATGCGATGTACTTCGGGGAGCACGAAAGCCGGATGGCTTGCGCTGGCCAGAAGCCTCGTTCGAGGGATGCTCCCCCACCTCGTTGGACCGGATTGTGGCGCAAGATCTCTGAGGGTCCAAGACTTGGGCGGGCATGGCTGTTCCATCGCGGAGATATCGTGCGAGGTGTGCCTCCAGGGTGGAGATGTTGATGTTGATGTTGGCGCGGATGATGAGGATGGTAGACACCCGCGTCTCCCATGTAAAAGTGCCGATGCCGTCCGTGCTCCCGAGCAGATGCCGTACCTCGGCAGCGAGTCGACCAGCCGACGAGCTGTCACGAGCAGATAGATGCTCGTGTCGTTGACGTTGGATTCCCGTAAGACGCCCTCTTCCTCCCATTGTCTCTCCTTCATCCCCCCATACACCCCCCATACACCCCCATCTCCCTTTAGACTGTTTCTTACAGCATCCATGGCAGGCGAAGAGCTCCGCTACGATGGCCAGACGGTCGTGGTCACCGGCGCGGGAGGAGGATTGGGCAAGGCATACGCAGTCTTCTTCGCCTCAAGAGGAGCCAACGTCGTCGTCAACGACCTGGGCGGCAGCTTCAAAGGCGAGGGCGGCGGGTCGGCGGTAAGCCCAGGATCAGGCCTGCACGAATTGAAAGAAGTCGCTGACCGAGTGCCCTCTCATGTGACAGGCCGCCGACAAGGTCGTCGACGAGATCCGCGCCGCCGGCGGCAACGCCGTCGCCAACTACGACGACGTCGTCAACGGCGAGGCCATCATCGCCACCGCCATCCAACACTACGGCCGCATCGACGTCCTGATCAACAACGCCGGCATCCTGCGCGACATCAGCTTCAAGAACATGAAGGACCAGGACTGGGACCTGATCATGAAGGTGCACGTCGTCGGCGCCTACAAGTGCGCCCGCGCCGCCTGGCCCCACTTCCGCAAGCAGAAGTACGGCCGCCTCATCTCGACCGCCTCGGCTGCGGGGCTGTTTGGGAGTTTCGGGCAGTGCAATTACAGCGCCGCGAAGCTGAGTCAGGTCGGGTTTACGGAGACGCTGGCCAAGGAGGGGTTGAAGTACAACATCCTGTGCAATGTCATTGCGCCGATTGCGGCGAGCAGGATGACGGCCACGGTCATGCCGCCGGAGGTCCTGGATAACCTGCGGCCGGAATGGGTTGTGCCGCTTGTGGCTGTGCTGGCGCACCCATCGAACGAGTCCGAGACTGGCTCGATCTTCGAGGTGGGTGGTGGGCACATGGCGAAGCTCCGGTGGGAGCGCGCGAAGGGCGCGCTCCTCCGCGCCGACGACAGCTTCACGCCTGCCGCACTGCTGAAGAAGTGGGACGGCGTCAGCGACTTCTCCGAGCCGGAGTACCCGACTGGAGTGGCGGACTTCATGGGCCTGCTGGAGCAAGCACAAAAGCTGCCACCCAATCCGCCGGCCGAGAACATCAGGTTCGACGGCAAGGTGGTGCTGATCACAGGTGGCGGCGCTGGGCTGGGCCGGATATACTGCTTGCAGTTCGCCAAGTACGGCGCCAAGCTTGTGGTCAACGATCTCATGGACTGCGACACGGTTGTGAACGAGATCAAGGCGATGGGAGGCGAAGCTGTGGGCGTCAAAGCCAGCGCTGAGGACGGCGATGCCGTGGTCAAGGCTGCGATTGACGCCTACGGTCGCATCGACATCGTGCGTATACTCGCATTCATTGTCCTTGAGCAAATCAGACAGCGCTGACACCCATCCTGCAGATCGTCAACAACGCCGGCATCCTCCGCGACAAGGCCTTCACCAACATGGAGGACAAGCAGTTCCAGCAGGTCCTCGACGTGCACCTCCGCGGCACCTATAAGGTCTCTAAGGCCGCGTGGCCGCACATGCTGAAGCAGAAGTACGGCCGCATCGTCAACACGACCTCCACCTCGGGCATCTACGGCAACTTCGGCCAGGCCAACTACGCCGCCGCCAAGTGCGGCATCCTGGGCTTCTCGCGCGCGCTGGCGCGCGAGGGGGCCAAGTACAATATCTACGTCAACACCATCGCGCCCAATGCCGGGACCGCCATGACGCGGTCCATCATGCCGGAGGAGATGGTGCAGGCGTTCAAGCCGGATTACGTCGCGCCGGCCGTGCTGCTGCTGTGCTCGGACGCCGTTCCGCAGCCTGCAACGGGCCGTTTGTTCGAAATCGGGTCCGGGTGGGTGGGCGAGACGCGCTGGCAGCGGAGCAACGGGGCGCAGTTCCCCGTGGACGTCACGCTGACTCCGGAGACGGTCAAGGGGGTGTGGGCGAAGGTGCTGGATTTCGACGACGGGCATGCCGATCACCCGGAGGACGGGACGGCGGGGACGGAGAAGATCATGGCGAATATGTCCAATCGATCGAAGAAGGGCGCGCAGGGCGCGTATGGGTTGGACGAGAGCGCGGCGAAGAGCGACGAGGGCGCGGAGTTCCGCGCTGCGATCGAGGCGGCCAAGGCGGCCAAGGCGGAGGGCACGGACTTTGCGTACGACGAGCGGGACGCCATCCTCTACAGTAAGCCTCAGCCTTCACAACCACACATATGCCTGCCACTGACAGACATTCCGCAGACCTCGGCGTAGGCGCCAAGCGCACCGACCTCCCGCTCGTCTTCGAAAACGCCGATGACTTCCAGCTGCTGCCGACCTTCGGCGTGATCCCGACCTTCAACGCCAGCGCGCCCTTCAGCATGGCCGACCTCGTGCCCAACTTCTCCCCCATGATGCTGCTGCACGGCGAGCAGTACCTCGAGATCCGCTCCTGGCCCATCCCGACGGAGGCACTCACCACCTCGTACCCGAAGTTGGTGGAGGTGGTGGATAAGGGCAATGCCGGGATCATCGTGACGGGCAGCACGACAGTGGACAAGAAGAGCAAGCGCGAGCTCTTCTACAACGAGTCCACCGTCTTCATCCGCGGCGCGGGCGGGTTCGGCGGGGCGAAGAAGGGCGGGGACCGTGGCGCCGCGACGCGCATCTACAAACCCCCCGGCCGCGCCCCGGACGCCGTGGTGGAGGAGAAGACGACGGAGGAGCAGGCGGCCGTGTACCGGCTCTCCGGTGACCGGAACCCGCTGCACATCGACCCGGAGTTCAGCAAGGTCGGCGGCTTCCCGACACCCATCCTGCACGGGCTGTGCTTCTTCGGGATCGCGGGCAAGGCGGTGCTGCAGCAGTTTGGGCAGTATAAGAACATCAAGGTCCGGTTTGCGGGCGTCGTGCTGCCGGGGCAGACGCTGGTGACGGAGATGTGGAAGGAGGGGAATGTGGTCGTGTTCCAGACGAAGGTCAAGGAGACCGGGAAGCTGTGTATCGCCGGCGCAGGGGCGGAGTTGGTGGGGGAGGTGGGGCGGAGTAAGTTGTAAAGAACGATCGCTAGCGCTGAGGCTTGTACATGCAGGTCTATGTGTACTGCAGGTCTATATGTATATTGGGTCGCTTTGACGCTGGATCTGTATCCATGGGGTATCTCCGGAAAGCTTCACTCACGCCATGCAGATGCTTACTGTCGATCGCTACTCTTCCCAATACCCTCCTCTTCCTCTCGCACCACAAGCGCAGCATCAGCAGGCACTGAAGGATCCCCCTGCGCTTCTTTCTCGCCTGGCGTTGGTGGGTCGCCATTTCCACCGCCATGCTTCCTTCCCTTCTCCTCCGTCCTCACCCGCCTCGCCTCCCTCCACCCGGGTCCCCACCGCTGCAGCACCCACAAAATCGGATTAAACACCGCCACCACGCCCGCAATAAACGTGAAACACCACCCCCTGCCCATCGCCTCAATCATGTAAATCACCACCCCCGTCGCGCCCGCGCCCATCAAACACCGCACCAGATTGTTCGCCGCCGTCGCCGTACTCGGACTCAGCGGATAAAGGTCCACGAGCATGACGCTCATCGCACTGAACGCCCCGGTCAGCGTCAGCCCGACAATGAACATCAGCACCAGCGGGACGGCCAGGTGCGTCTCGGCCGCCATCACCCAGCCATACGCCAGTAACGCCGCATCCCCGACCACCACCAGTGGCAAGATGATCTGGATCCGGCTCCGCTCGAGCGGGAAGGTGCGGAGGTCATTCGCCTTGCCCTTGACGATCACGTACCCGATGTTCTGTGCCGTGCGCCGGAAATTGCGGTCCATCGCCCACCCCGTCAGGCCCGGGGCGAGGAAACAGCCGGTGCCGAAGGGCAGGAAGCAGAGGCCGATTTGCAGGGCGTCGTAGCCGTAGATTTGGGCGAGGAGTTGCGGGGCGGAGGCCATGAGGTCGTAGAAGGCGCAGTAGACTAGGCTGTTGTAGAGGAGCAGGAGGGCGACGTCCTTCTCCAGTAGGATGTGGAGCGTGTTGAGCGGGTTGGGGATGCGAAGTTTGCGGTGCAGGCGGAGCTTCTCCTGCGCCGTGCGGGTCGAGGTGCGGGAGAGCGTGCGCTCGAGCGGCGCCATCGCGGCAACTTCCCGCCGCGCCTTGAGGTAGGAGAGGAGGGAGTGGTTCCAGCCGTTCGGCGGTACGGAGCCGTTGCCCACGACATTCCGGCCCGTCTCCGGGAAGGTCGTCAAGAATGGGATCAGGAAGGCCGAGATGAGGATCACGAGGAACCAGAAGATCCACCGCCAGCCCAGAAACTGTGCGAAGATCCCTCCCAGCACGGGCGCGATGGCCGGCGCGACCATGGGGCCGGAAGTCGCCCAGCCCATCCAGATGCCACGCTCGGCGGAGGTGGAGATGTCCGCCACGACGCCCGAGGCGAGGGCGATGGTGGAGGCGGCACCGGAGGCCTGCAGGCAGCGGAGGACGAGGAGGGCGGCGTAGGTGTTGCAGAGGGCGATGCCGATGCAGGTGCCGATGTAGATGGCGAAGCCGATGATGTAGGCCGGACGCCGACCAGCCATGTCCGCGAGGTCGCCGAAGATGGTGGGTGCGAGCCCTTGGAAGATCATGTAGGAGGTGAGGGTCAGGTTCATGATGGCGGGGGAGACGTGGAAGTCGGTGGAGAGGGTGTTGAGGGCAGGGAAGTAGATGTTGGCGGAGAGCGGGGAGAAGAAGCCGGCGAGGGCGACCATGAGGACGATGAAGCGTTTTTGCGCAGGGGTGAAGGTGGACCAAGGGGGCGTGTTGGTGGTCGTGGTGGTGAGGGATTCGAGGTCCGCTGGTGAAGGGGCAGGGTTGCCATTGGAGGTGGCGGTGGGGGTGTCGTTGTCGGGTTGGGTGGACTGCGAGTGGAGGGAAAGCGCATCCTCCGCGGCTTCCGATGTCTTTTCCGGATCCTCGATGGCATTGTGATTCTGCTCGCAGTCTTCTGTGTTGTGGACTCGCCCTCCACCGGAACCCTGGTGCGGCATGGCTGTTGTCATCTTGTCCAGCGCTGCTAGTCAACGCGGAAGTGATGAAGAGAGGCGAAACATAAGTAACAGAAGAAACACTCGCAACCTACCGACGTCGCCATTATCTCGGGCTTCGCGCATACCTGCAACCCACGGCAAGGCGATGATGAGGTGGACATCTGGTGGCGGCTCGTCTTTCGCTGTTGCCCGAGCTGGCCGATAGCGCTACAACAAGGTTCGGGGGCGCCCGTTCCCTGCCGCAGCCGTGCCATTGGCCGACTCTTGGCCGGTCTCGCAGCAGCTTCGGCCAACTTTCAGAACGAACGTGTGCCAACAGCACGTCGGCCCAAAGAGGTAGGCACGCAACACACCTGACCACCGCCATCTCACCTCCGCCATGGCAGACATCACGCCCGACTTCAACCTCTGCCTCCAGTCCCACAACGCCCACGTCGTCCTGAAGAAGCACTTCGACGTCCAGCACATCAACACCTTCCTGCAAGAGGCCTACAGCATCAATGCCCGCATCACCGACCTGACCCGCGAACTCCGCGCCATCCGCCCAGCCTACCTCTCCACCGCGGCCCCTCCCCCCCGCCGTCGCCAGCTCGGCACCAACACCAGTTCGCATGACCGTAGCCGCCCACTGACGGACACGGACCGCGATGCCCTGGACGCCGAGTCGAAACAGCTCCTGCGTCAGCTGAACGGCGCGATCACGGGGCTGAAGCAGGCCGAGGACGTGCGCAACCAGACGGCCTCCTCCGTCGCGCTGTCCCGCCGCGCGCGGGGCGGGCTGAGCGCGATTGGGCGGTGGGCGGCGGGAGGGGCGCAGACGGCGAAGTCCGTGGACGAGGAGCAGGAGGAGGCGGAACGCGATGGGGTGAGGAGGTGCAGGGAGAGTGTTATCACCTTCTTGCAGCTGCGGTTGGGGGAGGCGGGGAAGGTGCAGGGGGAGATGATGGAGGTGCGGTTGGGGCGGGAGGTGGAGCGGAGTAAGAGCGTGCTCTACAAGAGTCGGATGCGTGGAGGGATCCCGTACGCGCAGGACGGTGATGATGGGGCGGCATCCATGCGATCGAAGCGCACTACGCTGAACATGAGGCATGGCTATGATCCTGCGCTCTCGACCAGCCCGACAGCGGCTGATGACCGCCCCGCCGAACTCACGTCCGAGCAGCAGCAAGTCTTCGCCGCCGAGAACAGCCAGATGCTGAAGCATTACGAGGACCAGCTCGATGCGCTCCGCACCGCCGAGCGCAGCATAATGGAAATCTCCGAGCTGCAGTCCACGCTCGTCAGCAACATCGAGGTCCAGAGCGAGCACATCGAGCAGCTGGTTCAAGACTCCTACTCGACCACCGAGAACCTGGGCAAGGGCAACCAGGAGCTGAAGCGCGCGAGCGAGCGGCGGAGTACCGCGCGGCTGGTTTTCCTGAGCACGGTGGGGTTCTGCGGCTTCCTGGTCGTCTGGGACTTGGTCTTCTAAGCCAGCGCGAATATACTCGCCGTGCACCACGGAATATCGTCAACGGGCGTCCAAGCACATCAGGCGGGTTCCTTTGTCCCGCTCACTCGGCACTACGCGCCTTCGGTACACAAGAGAGCAGCGCACATACATGACTCCCTTTGTTGCCGTTTCCGGAATATGTGCCACTTTGGCCCCTGCGACTCAGCCCAGCTCATTGGTGCGCGACTTCAGTTCTCCTAGGCAGCCATTACAATACACAGTCGCGGGCGCTGCTGAACATGCAACACAGCAAGGCAAGCACCACCATGCGCGTACAGCCTCGAGCAGCTTGGAGGTAATCGTCCCCGAAGGCCCTGCGATGCCACCCAGATTTCACCGACATCAGATACTGTAGCACACCACTGGCTCATGCCGCCCGCCCGTGCCTGGCGCTCGCTCCTCGCGCAGGAGGTCGCGAAGGACGCCCGGCTCGCGGCGCAGCTCCTGGCCCTGACCTTCGCGATGGGGATCCAGGATGCGACGACCTTCGCCACCTACCGCGTCTTCGCCTCGAAGCAGACGGGTAACGCGATCTTCCTCGCCTTCTACGCCTCCGACCCATCGCTCCTCGGGCCACGAGCGATACACAATGTGGTGGTCTGCATCCTGGCATTCATCCTCGGCGGGGCGGCCTTCGCACACTTCGCGCGACAGACCCGGCCACGCTGTCGCGGCTGGCTCGTGGCGACGAGTGCCGCGCAGACTCTGCTCGTCTTCGCCGCCGTCACGCTGCAGCTGCGTAGTGGGTCGGCGCTGGCGATCCTTGCGTTCCTCAGTCTGGCTAGTGCGGGACAGATCTCCATGGCGACGGGTAATGGGTTTGCGGAGGCGAAAACCACGATGATCACGGGCACGCTGATGCAGCTGAGCACTGATCCGCGACTCTTCCACCAGAACAATGCAGTACGAGACCGGCGGCTGCTCTCCATCCTGAGCCTGCTGTCCGGGGCCTTTGTGGGCGGGCTTATGCAGTCTTGGGGCGCTGGAGCAGGGGCTGGTCTACTATCTGTGGGGCTGTTGAGGGGCGCGGTGACGGCGTCCCTGCTGTGGAATCGGGGGTCAACCTACGAGCTGCCGCGGATGGAGATCGGGCGGGGTCCTGATGGCTTGTCGATGAGATCGAAGGCTCTGTGGGCGGACTGAGGGACGAACGAGTACTTGGGACGATCAGGCTGTGGTGCTGCGTACTCGCATACAGTGGCAACTGCCTTTGGGCAGCCGTGAGGACGGTCAGGCACGTGTATGTACGAACCCGGTCCGCGTCCTGGATGGTTCTGGTCACTCGAGGTTGACGCTTGTCGTGGCGTCGTGCACTGTATCTCACGTGGTTCTACGTGGCTTGCTGCATGCTCGGTCCTACTCATCGTCGCTCAAATTGTCGACTCGTGCATGTGTCGAGAGACGATCGTACCTGCATGGATGGCGGGGCAAGGGGGTGGGGGTGGGGGCGGGCCGAGTACCGGGTCAACGACGTTTGGTTCACGAGCTGATCCTTGGCTGCTCACCCATGTACAACACGACTCACTGACCGCCATTCGCCTCCGCCGCAGCATCTTTCCCCATCGAGCACCGCTCTAGGCCTCCCGCTCCACACACCACACCCCCAAGTCCGGTCAGGCGCACCGCGACGCTGGCGCCGAAGGGCATCCGCACCTCCCTCCTCCGTCGCCCGTTCATCCTCTCCTTCCTCGCCCTCACCGTGATCCTGGCTCTCTACACCGCGCTCCCGCGACTCCGAGCCTTCGTCACCCACATCGCCACCCCCAGGTCCCCCTTCAGCATCCCCACTCGACCGCTCACCACATCCAGCATGGCGGGCGCAAGGTTCAAGAAGCCGCCTCAGGCGCCACCGCTCTTCACCCACACGCCGGACTCGCTGCTCAGCGACACCGAGCGCATCCTGGGCCGGAGCAAAGCGCTACAGGACCAGATCGTAAAGGATGTCGCGCCGGAGAAAGCCGCCTTCAAAAGCGTTATGCTGCCATTCGCCCAAGATGACAACGCCATGAGTCTCGAGACGCACATCATCGGCTTCTACCAGGCCGTCTCCACCGACGTCAAGCTGCGCGATGCGTCGACGGAAGCGGAGAAGAAGATGGACGACTTCTCCATCGAAGCTAGCATGCGTGAAGACATCTTCAAGCTTGTCGACGGCGTCTTCCAACGTCAGAAAGACGATCAGAGCCTGGACTCCGAGAGCAGGCGATTGCTGGAGAAAGACCACAAAGGCTATGTCCGCATGGGCCTTGGGATTCCGGCTGGACCGAAGCGTGACCGCTTCAAGGAGATCAAGAAGCGGTTGTCTGAGCTCTCCATCACCTTCCAGAAGAACCTCAACGAAGAATCGGGTGGTCTGTGGTTTAAGCCAGAGGAGCTGGAAGGCGTACCTGCGGACGTCACAAACGACTTCAAGAAAGGCGAAGCGGGGACCGAGTACGAGGGCAAACTATGGCTGACGTTCAAGTACCCTGATCTCTTCCCCGTGCAGAAGTACTGCAGAAACGCGGACACGCGGTATACAGTCTTCATGGCAAATGAGAACAAATGCAACCAAAATACAGCCCTCTTCCACGAGGCGCTGGTCCTGCGCGATGAAGCCGCACGACTCCTTGGCTACCCCGACCACGCGACCTTCCGGATCGAAGACAAAATGGCCAAGACACCCGAAATCGTCAACGCGTTCCTTGGCGACCTACGCGAGCGTCTTGCTCCTGGCGGCCTGAAGGAGATCGAAAAGCTCAAGCAACTCAAGAAGCAGGAGACGAGCGACAGCGAGAAGTACTTTCTGTGGGACCACCGCTTCTACGACACCCTGATGCTAGAGCGGGACTTTCAGCTCGACCAGCAGAAGATCGCCGAGTACTTCCCGCTGCAGACCTGCATTGACGGCATGCTCAGGATCTTCGAACAGCTCTTCGGCCTGCACTTCGTCAGCATTGAAAACGCCACCGACCGCGACGCCGTCTCACCCACCGGCCGCGGCGCCGACATTGTGTGGCACGAGGACGTGCACGTCTACTCCGTCTGGGACGACGAAGGCGAGGGCTCCGGCTTCGTCGGCTACCTCTACCTCGACCTCCACCCGCGCGACGGCAAGTACGGGCACGCGGCCAACTTCAACCTCTCCCCGGGCTTCGTGCACCCGAACGGCACGCGGCGCTACCCGGCCACGGCGCTCGTGTGCAACTTCTCCAAGCCCTCGCCCAAGCGGCCCAGCCTGCTCAAGCACGACGAGGTCGTCACCCTCTTCCACGAGCTGGGCCACGGGATCCACGACCTCGTGTCCCGGACCATCTACTCCCGCTTCCACGGCACGAGCACGGTCCGGGACTTTGTCGAGGCGCCGAGCCAGATGCTGGAGAACTGGTGCTGGACGCCGAGTCAGATCCGGTCGCTGAGCCGGCACTGGAGTTATCTGTCCCCCGAATACGAGGCCGCGTGGCAGGCCAGTGGGGAGAAACAGCCAGCGGAGCGGATGCCGGAGGCGCTGATCGAGTCCATCGTCAAGACGCAGCACGTCAATGACGCCCTCTTCAACCTGCGGCAGCTGCACTTCGGGATCTTCGACATGACAGTGCACACCCCGGCCTCGCACTCCGCCATCGAGCGCCTGGACGCGAGCACCAAGTACAACGAGCTCCGCCACCAGATCAGCAAGCTCGACGGCCCGGAGGCGCTGGGCCAGAACTACAGCTGGGGACACGGGGAGGCGACGTTCGGGCATCTGATCGGGGGCTACGACGCGGGGTACTACGGGTATCTGTCCAGTCAGGTCTACTCGACGGATATGTTCTACAGTGTCTTCAAAGCTGACCCTATGAATGGGAAGGAGGGAAGACGGTACCGATATGGTGTGCTGGAGAAGGGGGGGAGCCAGGACGAGATGGAGACGTTGAAGGGGTTCCTGGGGCGGGAGCCGAGCACGGAGGCTTTCTATCGGGAGCTGGGGATCTCGACGTAGTCGGGGCGGTACACGGCGCGCTGCCAGTGTCGGTGGCCGTTGGTTGGCCTCACGCGGCTCCGGCTGTTCGCTGCGCGAAGAGGAGCGCACGGACGTGATGTTTGTGCCGATCGTGGCTTGGGGCTAGGCCGTGCACCTTGTTCGCGGTAGGAAAAACATCGTGCGGGTCGGCGCAATCGGCGCTCGTCGGTGCACTGGTGCCGACATATGCTCCCCGCACGGGGACGCGACATGTGCACGCGAGGGATAGCTTGGCCGGCTCCCTGGGAGCAACGGTGGGATCTCGACGGCCTCGCCTCGATAGCCTCGCCTCGATGGCGGTTGTGGCCCGTGTAACAAGCGGCCGCAATGACCCAACGCACGCTGGCCTGCGTACCCAATGATCGTCTCTCTGCCCTGATATACACGTGCTGTGCTGCATGGCTTGCTCCACCCATGCGCCCAGGTACGTGTGCCGCTGTCGTGCATTCCTCTTCTAGAAGCATCCAAGCGTCGCGCTTACCAATTGCGGCCTCGTGCACCGCCCCACCTGCCACATGTTCACTGCGTCGGCCTCATGTGAACAGCCCCGCCGTCCCAGTATACACAGTCGCTTGCCTCGAGACACTGCTCGCCGGGCTCTGTTCTCATTCTTCTTGGTCGACCGATGGCATCATACCAAGCCGACCAACTGAAGGAGAAGGGCAACGCCGCATTCCGCAACGGCGAGTACCTCGAAGCGGAGGACCTCTACACGCAGGCTGTGCAGCGGTACTCGCGCAACCCGTTGATCTTCACGAATCGCGCGAACGTGCGGCTGAAGTTGCAGAGATGGGACGGTGCGGTCAATGATTGCTTGAAGAGCATCGAGCTCACGGGGAGTAATGGGCAGAATCACAAGGCGTGGTATTTCCTCGGTAAGCGGGTTGCCACTCGTTTGAACGTCTCGTGGTGTGCACTGGCCCCGGGGCTGACAGCCGCCCAGCACAAGCACAACTCTCACTCCACCACCCCAACGAAGCGTTATCGTCAGCCTTGTCAGCGTACAACCAGGTCCTGCACCCCCAGCCCGCCGCCAAGATCTCCCCCAAGGACCTAGACGCCTTCTCCGGCTTCGTGCTGAAATGCAAGAAAGCCAAGTTCGCCGTCCGCGACCGCGATCGTCTCCGTCGCCAAGGCGACCTCCGCGCAGAACTGGAAGCCAGTCTCGAATCCCAAAAGCAACGCGAACTCGACGAAGTGACCCGCCACCTCCAAGGCCGCGAGCTCGGCACGATCGAAGCCTCCGAGCGCAGCGCCGAGATCAGCACCACCTACACCGACAAGATCGCCGCCCTACGCACCGTCTTCGCCGCCGCGGACCCCGCCAACCACAAGCCAAGGGAAGTGCCGGATTACGTGATCGACATGATCACCTTCGAGCCGATGCACGATCCGGTGATGACGAAGAACGGGCACTCGTACGAGCGGGCGACGATCTACGAGCATCTGAAGCGCAGCCCCACAGACCCGCTGACGAGGGATCCGCTGACGATCGGGGAGCTGCGGCCGAATCTCGGGCTGAGGGCGGCGTGCGAGGCGTTCTGGGATAGTGGGGCGAGTGAGTGGATTGCGGATTGGTAGGTGGAGGGTGAGATATCTGCGGGGTGGCTTGAGTGGTGACGAGAGTGGTTGAGGCTGGAGTGTGCTCTGGAGATGGGTGTCAGTGAGTCTTGCGAATGTTTCCGTCACGCGATCCTGGGTGGGAGGTTGGACGGTGCTTTCGCGGAGCTTTTCGGGCGAATGTTGTTGCTGCGACCATGCCATCGCGTACGCTTCACCCACCTCCGTCTACATGGAGCGGCACCAAGCCAGGACAGACATGGTAACGCGTTCCGACAACCAGCCTTGACATACCATGGAGAGCAAGCGCGATCAACGCAGGCCATCAAAGCACACCCATCGAACTTCCTTGCCCCGTTCCGCCTTCACCTGGCCCTGGCCCAATGCCTGTGCAGCGCTCCCATCCCACCAGCACACAATCGCCGTCCCGCTTCGCTCCCTACCCAGCGCCTACATAAGGAATGACACGCTTCTCGCAATGCTCGCAGCGCGTCGGTGGCACCCTCTCATACATCTCCTTCTCCTCGTCCCACCGCCCATTGAGAGCCAACTCGTGCTGTCTCTGCTGCGCCAGGATCTGCAAGATGCGCATCAGATCCGTCTCGCCGCGCGCCTCGACCATTGTCCCGGCGATCGCCTGGTCCTCCAAGCACGGGCAGTAACTCAACATGCTCCCATCGAGATCGTGCGTGATCTCCACCTCGCCGTCACTCGACTTGGTGATCTTGAAGCCGATCGACGGCCCCGGGATGTACCGCCGAGCCTTGACCTTCCACTCGATGTGCCGCAGACAGTGCGAGGCTGAGCGCAGGACGGCCCATTTCCCCAGGTTGATGGGCGCCGTCATGGAGTACTTCTGCAGCAGGTCTTGCTCACTGGGCTTGAAGACGAAGCGGTTGCAGCCGTAGAATATGGACAGGAGTTCTTCGCGGATCTGGCGGTTGGCCAGGGATAGACTGGGCTCGAGCGGGAAGCGGCGGATGTCGCATGCTCGCCGTTTGCCGCCTGTTTTCCATACTGGGCGGAGCTGTGGGTACAGCGGTTCGTCGTGCACCGCAAGCAATTCATAGATCCTGTTCCGCAGCTCGGGCGGCAGCGTGAGTAGATGGAGCGGGACATCGCGTTTCGGGATCACGCCGTGCACCGTGGACGGTTGAAGTGGTTTCGGCTTAGCCGGCGACATTGCCTTCGGTTTGCGAGCCTTAGTCGGTCTCGAAGGCTTTGCGGGTGAGGAGGGATGCTTGCCCCGGCCGGCTTTAGTGCCCTTGGCGAATTGTAAGTGGGGTGAGTCCTGGCCGTAGCGGGCGCCTGGCCACCGCTTCCAGGTTTCCCGAGGCTCGAAGTCGAACTTGGACTCATCGCTCACGCTAAGGCCGCGAAGGCTCATGATCATCTTGAGGATGCCCTCGGGCGGGTCTCCACCTGGTTGCGATGACGCTGACGCCATATTCGGGGATCTCGGTGACCGATCGTGTTCTTGGGCTGCCATGCCGTAGCGTCGCCGCTTCCAGGCGGGTCTTGAGACGCGAGACAACGCACGCGGAGCTGTTGGATCAGTGAAGATGTGCGGTCCTTTTTGCATTACATGTATGTGCGTGTGTCCACGAGATAGGCATGATGCAGGCGGCCACTTGATCATGCGGGAGGTGCGGTTGGGGCTGGGGCGCGGGGCGCTAGTCCCGGCCCAAGCCGTCCGACGACCTCCTTCCCCGTTCAACATCAACAGGCAATTGTACGAGCAGGCATCGTGCATTGTTGGAATTCATAGAGCGGACCCCCTCGCCTCCCACTGAGCCATTCACATGAGTCCAGTTGACTCCAAGTGGGGTGGAGCGGCGCCGACGTGTGTCACAGGACTTGGGCGGGGGCGTGAAGCACCTCTAACACCCGATTGAAGGAGACACGATACACCTCCCACATAGTAAGGACCTTGCCCGGCTGGGCTCCGTAACGGATGTCCTGCCACCCTTGGCCTACTGCACCTAGATGCTGAAAGGGAGGCAGACACACCGCGTTGAGGCAACAGATCCATTCACCATGAGCCCGGGATTGGTGGACTGCACGCACAACCAGGGCTGTGGGAATGGACTACAACCTCGTCAAGATGCCCGCAGCGTCTCTCCAGCAAAGCATTTTGTGGTGTATCTGCCGAACGGCTGCATTCCTCTCGCACATCCATCTGAGGTCAGTCCTTCGCTCTCATTGCTTCACTTCTGATCCACTGCATTAAGCATTGCCTGCTATGGCTCGCCAATGCGCCGACAAGCAGGTTGAGGTCCACCTGTACCTAACGAGGACTTGGCAAGTACATGCACACCATGTGTCCGCACTGTCAGCTGGCGTCGCCGGTCGTTACCAGTTCACACGCACCCCTGATGGGACATAGTGGATTCGAAAGGCCAAGATGCATCAGCGTGGTACAGGTAGCTGCATGCCTACATCCGAGTCGATTTTTCTCATCCTGGAGGGCGAGTGGCCATAGATGGAGTAATGACGTCAATGCTTTGATGTACATATGAAGCGACCCAACACGCTAGATCACTAATAAATCGTCTTCAAATCAATGCTCAGTACACGCCGATCGTTCATACATCTTGTCTCCTGATGGAGCATCAGCATGACGCAAAGGTCTCATTGTCCTGCTGCCGTCCAATACTTCGCGCCGACCCCAAGATACCATATGTTACATGTACTTCTTCCGCGGCGACATCATGGTATCATTTCCCACAGACAGGCACTTCCGAGCCCGACGACAGCCTCACCAGGGCGAACGCAACCTCATAGCGACGTGGACCGATGTCTCCACGCAACCCAGCATTGAGCGCAAGCCACACCGCGGGGCCACCCACTTCCTTCGCCTGCGCCAATATGAACGCCGTCTTGTTCATGTCATTCTTCAGGTGGCCGGCGACTTCAGCAGGAGCATAGATCGCCGCGCCACGTCGATCGCCGTCGAACAGGAAGCCATGCCTCTCGAGGGTCTCGCGGCAGTCACTGTTGTACGGTGACGGAGACGCAAGGCTGGGTCGCAACTGCTGCGGAATGTGGCCACTGGATTGCTCATGTGCTGCTCGCGCCTGCTTGTCCGCTCTGCTCTTATACAGACTTTCTAGCAGTCTGGCAGCTTTGCTGAAGGTCGTCTCGGTCAACGGCTTGTTAGCTGCGACGGCCTCGGCGGCTTCGCGGAGGAGACAGTCGACCAGCTCATAGCAGTGTTGTGGGGCTCTGATTGGAGTATCGGACAGGGTCGGACAACCGAGGCGCGCAATCGCCGTCATCAAGATGGAGCATCGCTGGGAGAAGGCGATGTGATCGAAGTTTAGCTGGATTTCAGTCGCAAGGAAGTCATCCTTGAATGCTTGCAGGAGATGCATCGGAGAACACGGCTGATCCAGATCGTCGCGAGGTTTCTCGTCAGAACCAGACGCATGAGATGCGGCTTGCGATTCGTCCGCCAACGTCTGCAGTACAAACTGCATGATATCGTCGGCAGAGCGACCAAGTGCTCCCATCCTCTTGGTCTGCTCCGGCATCTTTCTGAGAAAGCTGGACGCAGCCTCGATCTGCCTTGCCTTATTAGACACGACTGACGCTGGCGGAAGGTCTTTGAGACCATTGTGAGCTCGCGAGGAGGACGAGCGGGTCACGCCCAGAGCCAGCTGATAGTTCTTCGCCGTGGAGTACGCATCTTGGGCCTTGTCGGCCGGAGCAACATAGGCTCGCTTCTTGCTGTTCTGGACGATCAACAGATCCATGTCTCCCCAAGACGTCGTGATCAGCCCGTATTGCCGCGCAGCGGTATACAGATGAGCCATGGCCAGCACAACGTAATTATTGTCGCAGAGCAGTATGCCGCAATCGAGATTGACTCGCTTCAAGTCGTACAGCATGTGACATGGCATGACCGGCAGGCTGAAGATGATCTCAATCGGTACATGCCCGTTTGGCGACATCTTGAGCAAAGCAGTGCGAGCCGCTCCGTCCGTGGTCTTGTAGGAGTGCAGCCACTGCGCGAGTTGAGCGTCCAGCCCCATGACGTTCTCGAAATGGCTGTGCCATGCTGGTCTCACTATACTGCCGGCAGACTACACGCGCAGTCCGCTGGACCGTTGCACCGTCTCGGCCGTGTTGCGCTGACATTGGAGAAATGAGTCTGCACCGCAGTCCAGATTGTCGCCCAGGACGTCGATGATCTCCATATATATCTGGCACACCAAGACCAGCCAGATGGGCAGCGGCTGTGCGATGTTCGTGCAGTGATTCATTAGGCCCCTCACGAACTCGTCGCTGAATAAGTCGTTGGACTGCTCCTTCCTTTGCCGATGACTTTGGCCCTTGTTGTGCTCCACAATCCTGGTCGCATACTTGCACAAAATATCACCAAGCTTGTGACTCGGAGATGCAGTCAGCATCTCAGTCGGTAGCGTGTGGTATTCGAAGTCAAACGCTGGATCCTGGGCTCTCGCTATCCGAGCACCGAACTGACTGAGGAGTAGAGCAGCTGCAGGGCACAGCAGCGCTACCGGGTTGTCGTCTGAGGTTAGTGAAGCGGACGCTGAGCCCGATCTCGCCGGCGTGAGGATCATAAGCTTGTCCGTCATCATCATCGTGACGTCGAACAGCCTGAACAGCGCCCAGTAGTCACCGAAACGAGGGAAGTCGTCGGGAAGCTTGGTTGTGGTCCGTCAGATCAGACCGAAGGCAGTCTCCGTGAGCTCACCGGCAAGGATCAGGCTGACTTCGCCCGCGGCATACTCCAACCAGATGTTCCGGATGTAGATGCGCACATCGTGTACGTCTTTCAGCAGGCACCAGAGCGCGAAGGAAGGGCTCGCGTCATCGCCATCCTCCTTTGCGGCTGCGAGTGTGTCCTCCGCCGAGTCTGGCGTCAGGGTCGCATCGCCGAGGTCAAGCTCGGCGCCGGTTGATTCTTCCGGAAGCTTGTCAAGCGAGAGATCTGCGAAGGGTGTATGCAAGCAGTCTTGTGAGATGCCTGACGCTGCTGAGGCCGCGGGCGCCGGGGGCGGCGACTTGATCATAGCCAGGCCGCAATTCAAGATCTTGGCGACTGTCTTGAGTTGCTCGATGAAATGCGCGTGCGTGCCATTGCATCTCGCCAGATCGCTGCCTTGTGTCGTGGGCTGGGCAGCGTAAGTTCTGGCGCAAGCTTGCCGGCCCTGAATGACCTCGTCGAGCCGCCGGTGGACGTATGCTGGGATGATGATGGCAGGCTGTGCGGAGACCACCGCTCGCGCCAGAGCGATGAGACCTTTTCCAGTGATGTTGGTCTGCTCTTCGCCCGTGGACTCCTGCTTGACGACTGTCACGCCACTGATGCTCGCGATGTCGCAGCAGCTGCTCGCCGCCTTTGCAAGCCACTGCTCGAACTTCCCCTGGAGGATCTTGTACTGCGGCATCTTGATTGTATGTATACGCTCGGTAGAGCGAGAAGGTGGTACGGGTCAAGCGAGCGAGAAATGAATTTGCGGACTGGCAACCGATGGGCAACATGGAGGAGCGGAGGTGTCCACAGTCCAGTATCGACAGGTGCGATGCGCACGGCCCTCTGCCAAGCCAACCTTGCGGTTGGATGCAGCAGCACGTGTGCCTATGGCTGGACGACATGTTCACGCATACGGCCCAGAGTACCTCGGAAGAAGCAGACTGCTTTCACACCGGCTGATCGAGTCGGCGCCTCGTGTGCCAGAGCAGGCGGGCGGCGGGAGCTTCAGTAGGCCAACAGAGCAAGCGCACGGGGCCAGAAAGGACAGCGTGCGTGCATGCTGAGTGGGGCCCTCGCAAACAGCCTGCCGATTCCACGCCGCCCATGCTCAGACTTGAGTGGTAATGCAAGCACCAGCAAGACTTCAGTGGTCGTCCACGAGTGATCTTCGGGGACAGTATACACCGGAGGATGTCGTGAGTGGTCCATGTAACGCCGGCAGAACACAGCGTGTTCTTGAGGTCAGCGAGGTGCTTGCTCCTCCGTTGTCGCCGGGAAGTAACCAGAGCTACTGCTTTGAGCGAGACCTACAGCTTAGCAATAGAGGGGAACAAAGCAGGCTTGCGCGGGCAAGAAGAGGGCCTACTGAAGACCGCGGTCAACCTGGAAAGAGGAGCATGATACTCAGTTGGGCGAGGCCTACGGCAATGCATGTGATCGGACAAAGACGGTGTTGCGGCTTGAGACGGGATGCTCGGTGGGCGTTATCGGCACGGTGGCATCGTTCAGTGCTCTGGGCAAGGCCAATACGGTCCTTCAATGTCGAGTTGTGTGGTCGAAGTGGCTATTGGATGTCCATTGCCTCGTCCAGGCCAAGTCCCGTAGTCCAGATCCACACACTCCGGGCTGTCATGACTTGGTACCTCAGCCACAGACACAACGATCGAGAGTGGTCTACTCAAGCGCCTCCTCGCCAAGATAGCAGACATGGGAGTCGCATCAGGAGTGGTATTCAGGGTGTGTCGAGGCTCGATCGTCTGCCGCTGGCTCTCATCCATAGTCCCAGCAAGCGTCAATGTGGCGTCCGGATAATGCCGCACATTCTGGGACTGTGGTCATGTCAATGCTTGCGTCTGATCATTGAGACGGAAGAAGTGAAGTGGAGCGATGACTAAAACGCCAAGACTGCCATCTAATGGACGGAAGCAGAGGTACCTACCCTGCCTCCGCCTCCCTCCACGCGTACACTGCCTCCTAGTGCATAGGTCGCCTGATGGGCCACTGCTGGCCTGCCTCTTCACATCACCCAGTAGGCAACGCGATGTCTGCACGGTAAGTCATCGTTAAGGGCGACGACATGGCCACCGACGACCTCCCCGCTACCGGCGGCGACCACGCAGCATCGAGCAGCGCATCGAGCGCGGCGGACAGAGATGGCATGGACAAGGTGGAGCTCAGCGACATGGAGGCGAGTCCGCCACGACTGCCAGTGGAGCAAGACTTGATGCAGTTGGCGAGATTGGGAGAATTGCGATCCATACAGCGGCTGTTCGACAGCGGGAAGTTCAACGCCAAGTCTACGGATGAGCAGGGCATCACGGCATTGCACGTAAGAGTTGTCGGTACGCGAGCGAGCGCTGCAGGTAGCTGATGTAGATACAGTGGGCTGCTATCAACGGCCACTACGCCCTCTGTCACTTCCTCATTCAATCCGGCGCAGACGTCAACGCGCGCGGCGGCGATGCGCAAGCGACCCCCGTGCTATGGGCTAGCAAGCGATGCCATCTTCGCGTCGTGTCATTGCTCCTGGCGAATGTCGCGGATCCGCTGCTGAAGGACGACCAAGGCTACAACCTCTTGCACTCCGCGACGCTCGACGGCAATGTCTTCCAGCTCGTCTTGCTCCTCCACCAGCCCGACCTCTCAGTAGATGTTCCGGACTCGCAAGGCCACACGTCGCTGATGTGGGCAGCGTACAAAGGCTTCGGGGCCTGCGTCGACGTCTTGCTGCGCTGGGGCGCCGACGTGCACGCCGTGGACGAGATGGGCTTCACAGCCCTGCACTGGGCGCTCGTCAAGGGCAACTACGTCTGCATCCAGAAGCTAGTCGAGTTCGGCAGCGATCGGTTCGCTCGCAGCAAGCCTACCGAGGGTCAGACCGGAGGCGATGCGCCTTCGGCTACTGCCATCAAGATGAAGTCTGATCGGCAGTGGCATAAAGCGCTCATCGATACTGGCTTCGACGAAGCTGGCCATCCCTTGGTCTTGCCAATACCATTCGTCAAGGACAAGCGCTGGTTCTACAGCCGCGCTTTCTTCCTATGGCCTTTCGCCCTCGGCGGTCTGCAACTCTGGATGCTTGCCAATCTCCCTATCTGGTTCGGCATCCCCGGTGTATTAGCTGTGGGCTACGCGCTGCAATATGCGGTGCAGAAGCTGCTCCGCTGGGCGCCAAGCGACATGAAGACCATGCACAAGACTCCCTTCCTAGCCGGCATCTTCGCCGGCTCGCTCTTCTGGGTCGGCGTGCGTTACGTCCTGGACATACTACCCTGGACTTATGCCACCAACCCAATACTGAACTTGCTCTTCACTTCTGCGTTCTTGCTTTGCACATACTTCTACACCTTGACCATGACCGCAGACCCCGGCTTCATACCCAAAGGCAACAGTCGAGGCCAGACGAAGCGGGTCATCGACGAATTGATCGAACATAACGCGTTTGACGAGGCGCACTTTTGCACAAGCTGTATGATACGAAAGCCATTGCGGAGTAAGCATTGCCGGCGCTGTGGGCGATGCGTGGCGCGGGAGGATCAGTAAGTCGCTACTTCACTGTTACCTGCGGTGACTTGATGCTGATCGTTCGCCAGCCACTGTCCATGGGTAGACAACTGTGTCGGCGTCAACAACCATAAGCATTTCATTTTGTACGTTATCTTTTTGATTGCGGGTATCGGGCTCTTGATACGATTGACGATTGCGTGTAAGTCTCCTCTCCTCTTCTTTAGGTACAGTAGGCGCCAGTAGACTGATCTCCTCGCCTACATATAGACATCGAGGTGCTCCCGGAGCCGACCAAGTTCGAGTGCTCCATCCTCAAAGACGAGTTCTGCGCCCAGTTCTCGAAGGACCCTCTCACCATCATCACCAATGCCTGGGGCTCCCTTCAGCTCACCTGGACGTTCATGCTGCTCTTCGTGCACCTCTCCCAAATCGCCCGCAACATCACGACCTACGAGACCATGCGCGGCCAAGTCCGCGCCGGTCCACTCATGACCGCCGTAACCACCGGCAGCATCTCGGCCGAAGGCGCGCAGATCGATGGCCCGGATACCGCGGCAGCGGCGGGCGAGGCGAGCTCCGGCCCACTGCACGGACACGGCCATAAGCGGAAAGCGAAGGAAGGCTGTCTGTCGCAGTGGTCTAAGCTCCTGGGCATCGACACCTTCATCACCATTGCGTTTCAAGGGTATAAGGGCTCGCAGTCGAAGACCGAGCGGATGCGGGCGAAGAAGAGCAATCCATGGACTCGGGGTGTTTTCCGGAACTGCCAGGACTTCTGGATGGATGGGCCGGTCATGAAGGGGAAGTCGGAGGGCACGAAGGCGCTGCTGGGGGGCGAGGAGGTAGATTATGCGTTTGTGTATGACGTGCCTAAGGGTGCGGGTGGCGGAATGAGCTATCGAGGGGGCTATGAGAGTGTAGCGACGGATGAAGGGGAGGTGTAGGTATTTGCATGCTTCTGTGCCGGCAATCAGTCCGAATGGCCTACAGTACCTGCATCACGGGAAGCGCTCCGGTATTTCGAAAATGCTGTGCAGGTGGGTTCGTGGGGCTGAGATGCCCACAGGCCCATCACCGCGGGCACGGTGTAGTGACATCTCTGCGACCGCGACTCGCTCCCGAGGATTACGAGGTGATGATGCGGCTGGTGCTTAGGAGGATTGCATATCACGCTGTGAATGAGTGCCGGACGCGCTGTCTTGCCACTCCTTCGCTTGTACTGTCATTAGCAATTCAGCTCTGATGTAGGCTGGCCCATGAGCAGCAGATGGCACACGGAGTCTCTGGCTAACGTCTTAGAGTCACTGCAATGCGCAGTGGGATATTCGCGAGCCCAGCAAGACTTCGGCGATGCCCCAGTGGTGCTGCGGTTCGATTGAACGATGTGCGGTATCCAATGAGGTCTACCCACTTGGAGCACTTCCCAGGCGGGTGACTTGGAACTCAGTAATCTGCGCGCCTCAGGGCAGTGATGAATACAACAGCACCGATGACTCGAATGAACCCTCCTCGGATGAATGCTTCTCGAGTCCTTCCCGCCACGCTCGAGTGGTGAATGTCGCGGGCGGCTGTCTCGCGTATCGGCTCCTGCGAGACTCCACGCGTCATCTTTGCGACAGGCGCATCGAAATATCGAGCACAACACCATCTCGGGGCTGGGTGGCTGGCGTTCTCTCAGAAAATTGCGCTCTTGCTGCGAGTGATTCGTACGCCGCAACAGCGTGGTGGCGTGGTTGTCCGCATCGCGCCCTGGTGCATCGATGAATCTTCCGCGGTCCGTGATGAAGGTCCAGGTCCACCAGAAAGCCTGTACCATTCGCGCAAGCTCTGATTCTCCGCGAGGCAACCGCGCATGTCTATTGCGCGATGATGTTGAGGCACGTGTGCGCCGTCCTGTCGATGCGGGCGACGGAACTCCTGCTTGGCATCCCGAACGAGCATGGCGTCAAAGGCTGGACTTCACCTCCTCACTCGGAATCTTCGAACACCATCCTCGACGCTGTAAAAATCATGATCAGCAGGGTCGGGCCACTGCGAATATCCGACGAGGCGCAT
>JAWDJV010000042.1:0-55453 GCA_033119285.1 Teratosphaeriaceae sp. CCFEE 6253 | reverse complement strand
CCAAGCTCAGCCCGATGTTCGCGAACTTGGGCTGCCCCACCGCTCTGACGAAGTGAAGAGGTGGGTAGCGCACGCTGGGGTGGGAGTCGAGCCGTGATGGTGGTCTGGGACGGCAGCAGCGCTCGAGGCGGTGGAGTGTTGTTACATGGACTTCTGATAGTCGGTCGCTGATGAGGAATGAATTGTGTCGCATTGATGTACCTCAAGATACTTCCCGTCTCACCGATATTCAAGTAATTGCCGTGGTTGCTGAACTCCGCGATCGAAATCAGGAGGTTGGTGTGAAAGTGTGATGGTGTGATGTCGCTCACTGTGATTGTCTCAATTTGTCATATGCTGCTTGGGCGCATTCTCCAGTACGGTTGCGTAGCGGTCTCCAGCAAGCAGCCAGGCTTTGCGTACATGACTGTCGGGCAGGAAGCATCTTGATCTGGGGCTCGTTGAAGACTGAGTAGACTTGAGATGTACAGAACTGGCTGATATACAGAACGCTGTCCGAGATAAGACCACTGGCCAACTCCGCGGCACCGACCGTGCGCATCGATCGCTCTGCATGCATTGAAGCAGACATCCAGTCCCGCCCGGTGTAGTTCATCACCTGGGAGCTCATGAGCCGATGGTCTCGAAGTCACCAGCCTGACCGCTGAGTAGAAGGCCGATGATCAGGCCGAACAGGCCAAGCACGGAGGAGAAGATCTCGATGATCAAGATCTTGACGAACCTGCTTGATGATTAGTGCTGGTCCATTGTGCATGTGCTTGCCATGCTGCCACAACTTACAGACTCGGGTCCGCAGCGTCTGCCAGTGCCGCACTGCTCCCATTGATGCCCACACTTATGCCGCAGACCAAGTTGCACATGCCCACCAGCACGCCCGACCAGAAGATCGCGAAGCCGCAGAAGTAGTTATTCCCGCTGTACAGCGCATCGCCGCTGATGTTCGAGACCTTCGAGGAGAGGATGATGCTGGTGATGACGCCGTAGATGGCGACGACTTCGCAGAAGACGATGGAGAGGAGGTTCTTGGTGCGGATGCGTGGTGCCTTGACGCCGCCGCCGAGGATCGAGGTGCCGGTGATGAAGATGCCCCTGCGCGTGTGTGTGAGAAGAAGCGAGATTGTAGCTCTTACTGGGGTCCGACTGACCATGCTGCCCCGACAACTGAGAGGCCGATGCAGAGGCCTATTCCGGTGCTGGCCCATGCGAAGGGTGATATTGACTCGATGAAGGCGCCGACCTGCATCACTTCCGGTCAGCCGCTTTGACACACTTCTCGCCATGGCCGCATCCATACATTGAAGGCTTCTCCCTCGCCCTGGAAAAGCATATCTACTGCGTGATTAGCGTCCAGGTCACCTCGCCTTCGCCGTCCAGGGATCGCGTACACAGTCCAATGACGGTGAGCGCCGAGCCAGCTCCATAGCTGCCATATGCGAGACCACCCATCGTGAAGGAGGTGAGGGCAGACGAAGTCGAAGCTGATGTTGTCGCCTCGAAGTGATGATGCCCCTCGGCGATGTTGCGGACGGGAGGTCCCCGCTAGCGCCGGCAGTGCGCCGCCGACATATGAGTGTTCCTCCGCGTAGACATGAACGCTCACCCGTACACCACTCTGGGCCACAAGTGAGATCTCGCGCGAGGCCGCTGGAAGTACCCCTGGACTCGCGAAGTGGTGGACTTGTCTCGTCCCAGCCGCAAACATGGCGGCCGCGAACCAGACCTACTACGAGCTCTACCGGAGTACATCGTACGCTCGCTGCCTCTTGCCAGGCAGCGCAGCATCAACTAACACCGAGACAGCATCGGCCAGGCCCTCGCCGATACCCTCGATGAGCTGATCAGCAGTCGACGTATCGAGCCGCAACTCGCGATGCGCGTGATGCAGAGCTTTGACCAGAACATTGCCTCGGTGCTGGGGGAGAAGGTGAAGGCGAGGCTGAGCTTCAAGGTATGCCGGTGGAAGGAAAGGGCACTGGCGATAGTAGCGCAGCGCGCTGACACGCCGGCTCTGCAGGGCCATCTTGATACCTACCGCTTCTGCGACGACGTCTGGACGTTCATCATCAAGGATGTCACTTTCAAGATGGAGCAAGCCCACCAAGAGAGAGCGGACCGAGTCAAGATCGTGGCCTGCCAGTCCAAGGAGAAGGTCGAGAAGTGATTGAGGCATCGTCTCATGAGAATGCATGGGGGACGGCGTTTTCGATGGCCTTACGATACCCAGGACAGCATGACTGAGGAACGGGTGCATAGATCAGATCTTATAAATGAGCAAAGAAAGAGCCTCTCACTACTCTCCATTTCGTTCAGCACCGTTTTCCACAGTACTCAATGCTGCGTGCAGGAAGCAGTCCTCTTTGCCAAGCCATGTCGACTTAAACCTCGTTTTGCGGGACACTCTGCGACTCAATCTTTACTTTCTTCAGCGTTGTGACATGACTACCTCATCGCCACAGTGGCTGCTCTACGCCATCGCTTCCGGGGCTTGTGCAGCGCTCAATGGCGTGTTTGCGAAGCTCACCACCACGCAGCTCACGACAACATGGTCAACGGCCATCTCGCATCTCTTCGGCTTCGATGAGCCCAGTAGAATCGTTGAGATACAGTTCCGGGGAGTGCGTAGCACTGTGTGCTACCGCTGAGAGCCACGCTGACCGTGTCAACAGTTCTTCTTCCTCATGAACCTCGCCTTCAATGCTGTCATGTGGGGACTCTTCACACGCGCTCTGACTCTAGCGACGAGTACCGTCCGTGTAAGCGTGATCAATACGAGCGCGAACTTCATGCTCACGGCGGTGCTGGGTGCTGCCATCTTTGGAGAGTCGCTGCCGGGTGAGGCCCTTTCCCACTCCAAGTTCAGTAGGTCACTGAACGTTCGACAGGCCTATGGTGGCTGGGTGCAAGCTTCCTAGTCGCTGGGTCTGTGATCATTGGCAGAGGCGAAGAGGGCAAAGATGTAGGAGTCGCGAGCACGACCGGGAACGAGACCAATACCGCGGCTCCCGAAGGCTACCAGGACCAGCCTGGCGCACCCCTCGATACTATGCACACTCGCAATGACGACCGGGAGTCGTCCACAAGGGAAAGCGTTGAGTTGAAACGTTAGGCCTGCAGATCTGCGTTTGTGGAGCGAGACGAGCTATGATCTGTCACTACATGTCCTCGCAGAACCATGATCCAATACACCGCGCGGTGTTGCAAAGCTGGAGCGCGATGGCACCGACAGGAAGTTGGTCGTGTGCCATCACTGTCGACGACGATACATCCCTTCCCACTTCAACGTCCATCTCCCAGCGCCAGCGCGCTGCGCAAGCCCGACCCTAGGAGCTGCAGTACCCCATGAAAGGCCCAAACTGGGTCGGGAACAGATCTCACTCGGCCAAGCCGGTCCAGCCCATGTCCACGTACGCATGCCTGCTCGGCGCCTCTCTCCGGCTTCCCTCGCGGCATCGGTCGCACCGACACCGTCCCCGCTTCGCCACAGCTTGGTTCATAGCCTTGACTACGTCCTGTACACTCTGCGGCCTCGATCCCGGCCCGTGCTCGAGGAAGCGCTCGCCATCAGCGCGGCCGATCACTTCTCCCAATGGCCCACCAATCCTCGTCGCTATCAGAGTCGAGGAGCTGTGACTGACCCACCACACCATGCACTCCCCCGCGGCACTCACTCTCGCCGGCACCCGGAAGACGCCGTCTTGTAGCCGCGCGCCGATCGACTGAACAGCATACTCGACTCCACCCGCCTCCGATCTTGCAGCGGCGATGTCCTGCTTCGCGCTCACCTGAAACGGCATATCGAACCCGAAGACCTGTCTGAGCAAGCCCCGTTTCTCCTCGCCCAAGCGCACCAACCACACGATCAGCGCGGCCGTGGTCGGGACGTGGAAGACGTTCGAGCCGTAGAAGACCTTGAGTGTCTCCTTGCGCAGCTGCTTGCTGACGGTGAGCAGCAGCGGCTCTTTGATGGCGCTGAAGGAGCAGGAGTAGTGCGGGGAGTGCGTGAAGTGGATCCGACGGCCATCGTGGTCGACTAGGAGGTACTCGAAGATTTGGATGCGTATTTCGGTCGGCAAGGCCATGAAGCCGCAGGGTTGCTTGGAGCCGGCCATCATGAATTCGTGTGGTGGATAGTGTCTTGAGGTAGTCTTTGATAAGAGCATGAGAGAGTGATACAGAGTACTTATATAGAGTCCATCAGGGTGCGGAGTCATGCACTTAAGTTGACGCCAGCTCTTGATGCAAAGCTTTCGAAAACCCGTTCATGCCAAGTATACCGCAGCTGCGGGCCGGTACACGTGGGCATGAAACACTAGGCGGCTGCCTGCGATTGCGTGATCTGGTGATGGTAAGCTGCTGAGAGGTCAGCGTGACACTTCAATAGGCTCCAAGCTTTCGGTTGTTTCATAGCATGATGAAGCCGGGCATGTAGTCAATGATCGATATTCCAACTTTGGGTGTCCACAGTAGACCACTGCTCAGATAGTCAAATGATGAAGTACGTGTACATACTGTATTGATCCAAGACTAGCCAACGCCTTCTGCACTTGCGTGTATGCCCCTTTACCCATGTTGCAGTAGCGGACGCGGATGCATATCGGTCACGCGCCCGATCCCATGCCACCTCTCACGATCGCTGCACCTTGTGATCTCCCTGCACAGCCTGCTGATACGAAGGCGGCACCTCTTCACCACTTGGCGCAGTCGAGCTGCTCGGCGGCTGCACAAATCCCTGCTGGCCCTGAGGCTGCGGAAATTGCGCGTTCGGCGTTGCACTCACTGTCCCGTACCCTCCGACAGGGCGGCCAGGCTTCGGCGCATACTGTGGCTGATCTTGCTGCACAACGTAGTAGGTGACGCCGCCGTTGCCTGCGCGTTCTGGGTCTTGCTGTGCGAGCTCGTCGTAAGTTGGGTCTGGCGTTATGGCGATGATGTACCAGGCGTGTAGGAGACCAGGGAGAAAGCCAAGGCCTAGTGACTGTCAGCTACGAGTATCGAGGGCATCCCGGCTCATACGTACAGCAGAGGGCGATGTTGATCAAGCTGTCGCCGCTGCATATGCCGCGCTTGACCCAGACCGCGAACGGCGGGAAGAGGACGGCGATGAGGCCCAGAAAGATGTCGCTGCCGCACATCGTCGCGGTGATGGTCGCTTCTTGGTTCGGAGAAAGGGAGATAGATTAGAAGTACTTCAGGATGAGAGATGCATGAACATCGAATCCGGGAGCCTGATGCACGTGAACAGCGCCACAAAGTGACGAGGCTCTCACATGTGATCCGCCCGGGCGGCTAATGCGGAGGCGGGCGTGGCGCAAGCAGGTACGCTATCGATAAGGAACCCAGGGCATGACCCGAATCCATCCATCACGCGTTCCGATGCGAAGAATTAAGCCATGCCAGTGAACAGATCTGAGAGATAGCAAGATGCAAGCGGACCGCCGCCGCCTCAACCCGCCCTCCGGCGGAACCGTGCCTCCTGTATTCGCCACCCCGCACACCAAGCTTCATCGCCCGACCCGCACGCGCAAACCAGGTGAGCATCGCAAGCTTTTCCTTCGCATCGGCATCGTGCCTTCCGCAAGCGGCAGCGCATACTACGAGATACCACCGCAACAGCCCCCGGCGACAGATCTGCTAGTACCGCAAAGTAGCAGCTTGAAGATCACATGCACAGTGCATGGGCCACGCCCACTGCCTCGGAATGCCGCATTCAGTCCGAACCTACTGCTGAGCACGCACGTCAAGTTTGCGCCTTTCGCGACGCGGAATAGAAGTGGGTATGTGCGTGACGCATCGGAGCGTGATCTGGGCGCGCATCTGGAGACTGCGCTGAGGGGTGTGGTCATTGGAGAGCGGTTCCCGAAAAGTGGATGTGAGGTTGTTGTTACAGTGCTGGAGGGTGAAGAGGATGGCTGGTGGGCAGGGAATGGCTCGGAGAAGGGAGGAGGGTGGGGCATGATGGGTGTGCTTGCGGGATGCATAACGGTCGCGAGCGCGGCATTGGTGGATGCTGGGATTGACTGCGTGGATCTAATCACCGGAGGTGTCGCGGCGATGGTGCAGGGCGCGATGGGCGGCGATGACGCGCTGGTGCTGGATCCGGCGCCTTCGGAGCACGATGGAACAATTACGGCGGCGTGCGTGGTGGGCTACCTGGAGTCGAGAGACGAGGTCACAGAGCTGTGGCTGAAGGGCGATGGTGGGAACAGTGTGGAAGCACTGGTCGATAGTGCGGTCAGGGCGGCAATTCTGTCGCGAACGGTGCTGGCCGAGGCGGTCAGAGAGGCCGCGGTGGTGAAGATGGTCAAGGCGGACGAAGGCATTACAGCGAACGCTGCAGAATCCACGAAAGACGGCAAGGGCAAGACAAAGGATATTGTGATGACTGGGTGAGCTCATCTGCCTGATACTTTCACACTCGTTCTCAGGCCGTCTCACCATCCTAGGCCGGCTGGCCCATCTCTGACCTGCTGAGCTACGACTGCTCGTCGCATCGCCCTCCTGAACGACGACGATCAGCACAGTCGACATGCTCTTCAGCTGGACTGGCCTCAAGGAACTGCCACAGCAATGCGCCAGCTATCTGCTCTTCGAAGTCCACCGTCAAAGGCATGCACAGCGGCGCTTACGTCCGTGCGACACGGCTTCATCGTCGACCTCCTTCGGCCTTGGGGGTGTCTCGCACAACCTTCCGTCAATCTTGGCACCCTTCAGGTCGAGCTTCATTCCCCCGGAGTCAAGATTCACGTCGTTGGCCCACCGTAAGATCCGCTAGCATCGACGGATCCCCCCATGAGCCTCCAAAAGACCGCAACCAATGAACAATTCCCGCGGCCGTACGGCAGGCCGCGCTAGCCTGAGTGCGTCATTGACATCGTCAAACAAATGCCCAGTGAAGAGGTCCTTGTCCTCGTCGCTGTTGCCGGTCCTTTTCCAGGTACAAGTGACCTGACTCGACTTCACACGGCGAAGTACTCGACGAGTTCCACTACTCAGGCACTGGACGCCCTGGTTCTTGACGCCGTCGAAGTAACTCGGAGGCACCGAAAAGACGAAGGCATTGCTGGTGTAGTAGATGTTGAAGACTTCAGCGCGGATCTGACAGCATTCTGAGGCAGTGCTGCTGGCTGCCATGACTGGTCGATAACCCGATAACAAATGCGCCATGTTCAAGGCGGACGAGCTTACAGACCACAGTGTGCAGCACCGGCGGTACGTTGACCATTCGCGACTCGCTCGATGGGTTCATCATTGGAACGGTGAGCGTATCCAGCGAATCTCAACAGAGCATGGCTTTCTAGTGCGAATCAACAGAGCATGGCTTTCTAGTGCGTTACTGCTCTTACCCATAGCTTCTGCTCGCATATGCGTCGTTGGTCGCGATTCTCAATTCGAGGTGATTAATGTGCTGTATGTGTCAAGCTCGCAAGCGGGCGTACGTGTACACATAGCTTTATGTGTGCTTGGCTGTGTCTACAGACGAAAGACACCAGCGGTAATCTACTAGGCTCAAATAGTAAGAGACGCCCGCCTACTCGATGCTGACATGTGTGAAGTGAGCGACTCGAGTCGCGTATGCATGTTCAAGTCCACGACTTGCTCGCGGAGCGACACCCCAAAGCTCCTCTAGACTCCACAAGGTGCAAGCGACATGCTGCATTTTCACCTGGTGACACGCCCGACAATCATGGACAACGACGAATGAAACATCCGCTGCAGCCGTGAGAGCAGCACTCGGCTGATGCTCGCTCGGACCCAATAACGCCTGCGACCCATTTCTCGGCCGCTCGCTAGGTTCAAGGGTATGTCGCCCGATGCCTGCTCGCTTCCTCATTGAGCTCCAGGCGCCACGGGCTTCATGTCGTCTCGCGCGCTAGAGAGATGAGATACCCACTGAGCACGAACCTAGGGCATAGACCCCGCATCAGCCCGCGCTTCATGGACTTGATGTCGAAGTCACTATCGTCTTCCCAATCGAGGAAGTCGTCTTGTCCCTGCCGTGGATACCCGTCCATGTACATGTGACTGCGGCACTGCACTCGCAGCGTCTCTGGCGCGGGCAGACCTTCGGCAGTCTCAATGTCTCCAATGTATCGACCGAGTCTCTGCGCGCAGTTGCTCGGGTAGTCGTGGCTTCGGCTGCGGCTATCCCAGCCGAGATATAGATCTTGAGTCAAGGGAACGTACACAACATAGACCAGGAGCTGCACACCGCGAAGCGCGTCGCGAGCGTTGGCATCCAGAGCTCGTAGCCACGGCAAAACGGGAGCGATATCCGATTGCACCTCGCCTTGCACATCGACCCAGAAGGCGTTGTTGGTGTAGTACATTTTCGAGGCCTCGGCGCGGACGAGTCGACAAGTCTGCAACAGCCCAGGTGGCTGCCAATTCGCGGGGTCGCATCGGGTGGCCTGGACCTGGATCACGTTGAGTTCGACGAGTGCCTCATGATAGATGCGGTTGCGCAACTCGGGGGGTAGCTTGAGTAGTGGCGACTCGCTTTGAGGATCCATAGTGGAGATTGTCTGTGCCATTCGGTCAACTTTAGATGCGTCGCGCTGCAGTGATGCTCTACGTACGACCTTTCCGAGCATCGCAATCCGAATGATTGGGTTGTGTCTGAGATCTGCTGTGATCGTGAGACGGATAAGAGAAGAGTAGCGCATGAACACCGAGCGAAATGAAAGCCAGACATGGGCACGCTAGTCAAAGCCTACTCGGTATGAATGAGAGAGGGACTCGAAGTGACGCAACAACTTTGGAAGTGAATGTGTTCGAGGCACTTGCCTCGAGTACACGGATTTACTTGACTGCGCAGCAACTGTGCATTGACACTGCTTCGCGCTTCTCCGTATGCCGAGCGCAACATGGAATCTACTGGCCTCCTCGAGATTCGCCTCGCTAGTTCTTTAGCGGTCGTGGGCCGATCGTCCCGCGTGGTATGTCTGGCCAAGATATGTCAGCTCAGGTCGTGACAGGTATGCTTAAATGTCAATGACAGATGGGCGTGATCAGGAATATGTACGCATATGCTCAACAAGATTGTTTCTGAACAGGTCTATGAAATCGATGTTTCTCATCAGGTAAGACGGGGGGCTGGGTGAGGGTGCACACGTACCAGGCCGACTCCAAGGTTCAGGATGCTGCCGGCGGTGCTACGCTGATAGCGTTCATGCATTGCCATTGAGTTCGAAGTTGCACCATCTGGCGGCGATGGTTCGCAGCTTGACTGTGCGTCCCACCCATGTCCGCTCGCCAGGGCCGAAGCGCTTGGTAGTGACATTGAGGAAGGACACCTCTTCATCCCACGGACTGCTAGACGCTTGTAGATCCGCGTCCTCGTCACCGGCATGCGCAGTGCGTCCTGAGGATGTGGCACACTCGGCAACGACAAGCTTCGAGCACGAGTGATAAGCGGCCTCCACCGCCGCAGCAAGCGTCCGCGAGAGACCTTGAGCGGAGAATGTGGAGGTCGTCCTGTGAAGCTGGACGAGGTTCGCGATGGCCAGGATCCGGGCTCCAGTGAAGGAGTCTGACCCATGATCTGATGGGCGCTGACTATACGTCGCGAGGTAGGCGCGCAGATGGGTGACGTCCGGGCAGAAGGCCACTTTGACATCTCTGGAGTTTGCCAGGAGTCGCAGTGTGGGCACTGCCCATGCAGCCACCGAGATTGCGTTGGAATCAGAAAGTTCTGCCAGCGGATCGCCCTCGTCGCGCCCTTGCAGCTCAGGCGGAGACGCCGGTTTCAATTGCTCCAGAAGGGTATCCTTGGTCCCGCAGATGACCAGTGTCGAGAAGCCATCATGCTTGTCAAGCACACACTGTACAAGTTCGTGTAGCCGGTATCCCTCGAGCACAACTGGCTGCTCGAAGGCCATAACACTTCATGTCCCGGGAAGCTCGACGTGATCCCTGCTCAGTCTGCTATGCATCCCGAGAAACCGCATGATGTTGTGTGCTGCCACTGCTGCTGCGTGTAGTGAGGTTGAGAGAGTCAAGATTGAATTCGGGAGAGCAGAGACTTTCTCGAGGGACTAGCGCGTCACGTGAGTGTACCATGACTTATGACCACTCACCACTCCAAACGAACTCATCGACATAGATAAAGCAAGAGCACTATACCGATTTCGCTGTGCACTGTGGCGCGTACGACGCCCACATGTAGTTACAAGCCTACGTTACAATGTACAGACTGCTCCTCCTCCTCCGCTCTATTGATATCACAAAGGCATTCCCCTCGCCCGAACTCCAGTCCATGCAATGCGTATCCACCGAGTCTAGAGGAAATAGTCTCTTACTGGATCATTTCCGACATGCTGCTGCTGCTGCTGCTGTTGCTCCAGTCTGTGCTCTTCGTTCTCCGGCGCCGCATCGAACACATTCCACTTCCGCTCTCCGCCCGGCCCGACCTCGAGTACACTCGCCTTATTACCGCACCGGTAGCAGTAATTGGGCGCGCTCCAAACCGTGGAAAGTCGGTCGTCGAACATCACCATGTACCCTTCGTTGCAGAGTTGATGCGCGCGCAGGATGTGAGTCATGCTATTGACCTCCAGGAACTTCTTGACGACCTGCGCGCCGAAGGTGTAGCCGGCGCCTCGGGGACTGAGCGAGAACTCGTCGTGGTCGCTGTCCGGATCACTCCACACTAGATCCGCCATCGGACCTTCATGCGGGATCTCTCGGAAACGGTCAATGATCTTGATCTGGTCGATGCTGTGGATGCTCGGACTCAATCCGCCGTGCACGCAGAAGATCTGGTCGTCGATCACGCAGCTCAGCGAGAGATAGTCGAACATGTCCGTGAAGTAGTGCCACACTTGCGGGTCGCCGTACTTGCGACTGCACTCAGTATAGAAGCCGTAAGACTGCGTGACGCCACGGGATTCGTGGTTGCCACGGATGAGGTGCACCCTCTCAGGGTAGCGCAGCTTGAGGCAGACCAGCAGTGAGATCGTTTCGATGCTGAACAGCCCGCGGTCCACGTAATCGCCTGCCACTCTGGTCAACATAAGCGTCCCTCTTGGAGCTCTTCAGGCAGCTGGTCGCGTGACCTACCGAGGAACAAGTAGTTGGTATCCGGGCAGTATCCTCCAATCTTGAAGATCTCAATCATGTCAAAGAACTGCCCGTGGATGTCACCGACCACCGTGACGGGCGCCTGTATGTGCACAACATTGCTCTCCCTCATCAACAGCTCCTTCGTCTTGGCGCATATTGCTTCGATCACCGAGGCCGCAAGCAGCTCCTTCCTGTATAGTCTGGCGATACATTCGTCGAGGTCGACACTGGCTGTGCGCGAATGTTAGTGGACCGGCGCACTCAACAGCAGCTGGGTCGCGACGCACCTGGCAAGCCAGGCATTTCTTAGAGGACTCGGGAAAGCCGTGCACCCTCATGGAGAGAGCCGCGACGAAGTAGGGAGTTCCGGTCGCGGTACGTGGAAAATGAGTGAAGAGTCGTTGGCCACCATAGTCTGCAGAACTTAGGTGTCAGCGATACGCGCAGAGCGACATCGTATCGATCGAAGCTAGGATAGGTCCTGCAGGCCAGGAAGAGCCCGACAGTCAACATCGCAGAAGCCGAAGCCCAAGACTTCTTTCGGCGATGGTATGAAACATCGGGCGGCACGGCGGGAACGTCCCGAGATACCCCTGCCGCCGTGTGCTTGCTCCAGGCACATCAAGTCCACATCAACATCCTTCCACAATACACACTTCTGCTGTCTGGCCCGACCGCCACCGCTCGCGTTTCTACACCGTCAACAATCGAGGACTGCGCGCATTCTTGGGCCGACGGACACGTTTGACCAGACAGGATACCGCTTTCTCGTGTTTGACTGCACCACAACAATTCCGGCGTTGGCTTCACCGGCAATGCAAGGGAAGGCAGACCGCCGGCTACTCTCTTAACAACGTTCATCGTCAAGCTCAAGAATCTGCATGATTGCCTTTCACTCAAGCCAAAGTCGGGACACGCTCTCGCAGTCTCATGGTTATGAACCCCTGACAACTCTGATGCTCCTTACACCCTCTCTATCTGTTCCTCTCGCAAACGGCCATCCGCACCGATGTACCCGCAACAGCCCAGCTATCAGCAGGGCTTCAGCCACGGAATGAACTACGCAGGGTGAGAAGTACCGCTTGCTGGTGTTCTGGCCACGAGAACTGTTGAAGAGAGTCACAGCACGCTAATGTTCTTGTGCAGCCCGCCACCGGCCAAGAGGCCCAAAGGCAACACGATCATCACCAGGTATCCTCCACCGCCAGGGTATAGGGGCCCGGCGCAGCCACAACTGCAGCCATCATACCAAACAGGTGGCTGGACTCCTGGCTTCCAACAAGGCTACCCGCAACACGCGTATGCGACCCCGCAACCGTACCAGCATCCCCAATGGTCCAGCTACCCGCAGCAAACGTATCCATCGAATGGGCATCCGTCAGCTCACGGCTACCATCCTCTCACTTCGTCCTTCGCAGCCCTGCCTCATGCATGGCAACAACCCACTGCTGGGAGCGCGCCACCTCAGCAATGGCAGCCACCGCCTACGATGTACGACCAAAGTAAGCCGCGACAGCAGAATTCAACCCCGTATCCACAGGCCCACGTGTCTTCTCTTGGCCAGATGGACGGCAATGGCGACCTCATGCCACCACAACAGCCGACAGCTTATGAGGCCGATGATATGGAGGAAGATTTCGACGGCGAGTATTATTTCGCTCGCCATCCGGATGAGGTTGACCCCAATTTCAGCCTGGGCTGGATCAATTGGCACGCTCCGCTGCCCACTAAGGTACCCTTGCCTGCAACATTTGCCGAAGCGGAGCTGGAAGCGATCGCACCGCGCCACCCGAGGGCCGCGGATGAGCCGTCCATCTCGGAATACTTCACCAAAGATCGACTCCATGACACTCTGCTGAGCGTGCGCCAGACTACTGTTTGGTCCGAGGTCAGCAATGATATGATCTATCGGGAGTTCCCGGTGGTGTGCAAGCAGATCGTGCTCCAGTCGGAGATGCGTGCAAGATATCGAGAGAGGCATGATCCTAGGTGGGCAGTGTCAAGGATGGACAGTGGAGCGACACCTGATCGAGACGATTTCGGGCCGGAACATCACATCAAGCGAGAATCCAGTGCGGACGGCATGGAGATTAATGCTCATCAAACCGCGGCCAAGCGAAGAGCCTCAGAAGACCAAGGCGATGTTCTTGACGACCTGGAGCAAGCACTGTTCGCTGCCGACACGGCGGACGGCAACCATGATTCACACACAGCGGCGAGCAGCGCTCATTCTCGGGCAAGCTCAATGTCCTCCACGGCAGGTCAGAGAATCACCAGACCGGTACCTCTACAACCAATCCACGATCACGCCCAGGAAGACATTCTAGCAGCGCTGGGCGTCACTGGCTCGCCGAAACTGGTCTACCGGACGCCAGGACCAGCTGTGGCATCCGCACCGCCACAGAGCCATCCCGAACGGCCCCATTCCCCGAACAGGGATGCGCCAAGCTCCGTACAGTATGGTCTCTCGCGTGCGCCGCCACCGCCACACCAGCGACTGCCGGGCTTGAACTACAGTCACGCTCAGAACGGGCATAGCATTGCGCGCCCAGCTTCAGCAAGCAGCCAGCATACTGCGGCAGGGTCAGACTTCCAGCATGATGATCTCGACGCCACGCCTCGCCCGAAAGCCAATGGCGTGAACGGACGCAAGCGCAGTTACTATGACACCCAAAGCGGCGGCAATGACAGTCACGCGGACGAGAGCGATGACATGACACCAAAGCAGGTCTACAAACATCAGCGCGTCGAGCCTGCGTTTTGAGTGGGGCCGCTTGTTGGCTGAGAGGATCACGGCCGCGGTTGGCATCTCAGAGATTCGACGCGCGCGCGATGGTGTTGGCACTGCCGCTCGATGTGCGCAGGCGTGCTGGACACGGCTAATGACGAGCATTGGCACCGTCAGGTAGGCATCGCCCGGATGTCAGACTGGGAGCCACAGATCACCAGGGCGAGCTGGAAGCCTCCTGATCTAGCATGCTTTCTTGATCGTGTCCTTTCTAATATCGATAGGAGACTAATTAATCTTGTAATCACATCCTTGTCTCAAGCTGGATTGCAATGGCTAGTATGAGACGTCACGATCCGCCTTTCTGATCCATGCACATTCCTCGGAATGCCTCCCATGTGCCTTTTGCGCAGGCCTGTGGAATACGCCCGCGATCGGCCGTCACGTCAGACCGGATGTGGTCCGAGCTTGCTGCCTCCATGTCCGCGAGCTAGCCATCGAAGAGACGGCATTCCGGAGATGATCACCAACGGAGCGTTGTCCACTGCGCTGTTCACCTCGCTCACACTCCCGACACTGCAACTTCGCGAGCGGCACCAACGGCTCCCTCTCCGCCACTGCCGATGGTTTCCGGGATGGCAGAGCGGTGTGGCCCAGATTCGCCGCATCGAATATACTCCAAAATCGCGAGCGGCGGAATCTCCGCGCCGGCCACCGATTGGCAAGGCTTCGCGGCAGGCTCTATAGTGTGACGCTCCAAGCCAGGAATTGTTTCGCCCAAGGCATCAGTCTCCCACCCTGTAAGGTTTGGCTCCCTCCCCGAACAACAAATGCGGTTTCCGCTCCGCCACATCCAGCACCGCCTGCGCCAACACTGAGTTCGCCCACGCGAACCAGCTCCGCGTGTACTCCCGCACGCGCTCCACGTTGACGCTCTCGTGCACCACGCCCAGCAGACACGAATCGCGCACCCGCTCCAAGCAGTCCTTGATCTCATCCTCGTCGTCGCTGGTCAGGACCTGCATCAGCAGGCTCATCGGCCACGCGTTCTGGAGCCCGATGTGCGGGCCGCCGATGCCGGAGAAGGCGCTGCCGGTGAGGTAGTAAGGGTTTCCGGATTTGGAGAGGATCATGCGGCGGGTGTTCTGGTAGGTCCGTTCCTCCTTGCGCAGGAAGCCGAGGTAGGGCAGGGAGAGGAGGGAGGGGACGTTGGCGTCGTCCATGAGGATGTGGGAGCCGTAGCCGTCGATCTCGAAGGCGAAGACGGGGCCGTGGACCGCGTGGTTCACGACGGCGTGGGTCCAGATGCCCTTCTCGATCGTGTCGCCGCGGGTCTTGAGGTCGGCGGCGAGTTTCGGTCTGCTGGACGGCAGCAGGGCAGATGCGCGCTTGAGCTCCACGGCCATCATTGCGTTGGCCGGGATGAAGAAGCCGAGGATTGTCGAGTCGTCGCTGGGGCGAAAGGCGGAGCGGATCAGGCCGGTGCCGTAGTTGAGGGGATTGCCGTTGCCGGCTAGGTTCAGCGTCTCCGTGCCGGTGTTGGTCCGGCGCTGGAAGCGGTACATGTTCCGCTCGAAGGTGCCTGACTCTTCCGAGAAGGTGGGCTGGGATTGTTCGTCGAGGACCTTGAGTAGGGCCTCGAGGGCTTTGTACCAGCGCGGCGTGAGGAAGGCGGTGGAGCCTGTGTGCGCGTAGTACTCGTTGCCCAGGCGGAGGAAGTGCGCGAGGGAGTCGAGCTCGTACTTGCATTCGAAGACCGTGCCGGACTCGTAGGCCGGATGCACAGCATCGCTCTGCCCGTTGTCCGTGACGTGTAGCTTGCTGGGTGGAGGTGGTTGGAAGGCATTGCAGTAGGGCGATGCAATGACATACTCTGCTTGCGTGTTGATCGCACCCAGGATCAGATTCGAGATCCGCTGGTCCTTCTTCGCCAAGGATTGGTACTGCGCGAGCTGATTCGTGCTATCGCGCAGCCACTCCGCGTTGATATCGCCCGTGACTATGAAGGACTGCGGGCCCTTCCATGCGCCGTCCGCGCCCCATCTGCCAAGCACTTGCTGCGCCTTGTCGATAGGAGCGCTGCCGTCGACGTGCCAGCGGACCGTCGTGTCGAGGGTGTTGGGGAACGCGTTCTCGAAGATGCGCGCCAGGTCGCGGTCGAGCATGGTGGCGTTCATGTCATGGATGATCTTCTCGACGAGCTGCGACTCGAAGGTGCGGCAGTGGGTCGAGGGCCGCTGGTAGGGCAGCTTGAGCGGGCCTTCGCTGAAGGGTTGGCTGTGACATGTTGGCCATCGCTACGGAAGAGACGGGCACGTGAGACGTACTGAGGAAAGCGGACATAGTGGTCGTAGGCGGGACAGGCGGCCTGGTACTTGGCTTTGGCTCTCAACGCGTCCTGCTCGTGTGCCTTGGCGTGGCAGACGGGCTGCTCGAGGCAGAGGCCGGCCAGCACCAGCAGCGCGGCGGTGGAAGGGGCTCGCATCGCGGATTGGAGTTCTGGTCGTGCGGTAGCTACAGCGTGAGGACAACACCATGAGGCTCAACTGAGCTGTCGTCGGACCCCTGCATTGACTCCACCGCCCCCACGCACCCCGCCATTCCATGCTGAAACACAGCTGCTTCCTTTTTGGGACATGTTCGACACGTGAGACACGTCGTCCATGGAGTCCATCTCCCGCATCAGCTCGCTGCTGGAGACAGGTCAACGACAACCCCGATCCCACTCTTCCACCCTCCACTGACACCACCCCAGCTCGCGACCTCACCCTCGAAGCCGCCCGCGATGCCGGCCCTCGGCGATCCACGAAGCCTCTTCCCGCGCCCCAAATCAAGAAGCTGCTCGACAGCCGCAACGAGCGCGATGTCCTCGATGGCCTCCGCCGCGTCATCGCCATGCAATACGCCACTCCTCCGCAAGCCACCCTGACCTTCTTTCCTGCCGTCCTGAAGACACTGTCAACCCCATACCCGTCGACCTGACCACTGGTCTACAACTACCTCATTCACCATGCCGAGCTGGACCCGGACACAGCCTTGCTATCAATCAATACGATCCAGAAGAGCCTGTCAGACAGCAACCCTCGCGTCCGCGCCATGGCCCTCAAGACAATGGCCGGCATCAGGGTTCCCGTCATATCGCAGATCGTCAGTCTGGCGATCAAGAAGGGCGTCAGTGATCTGTCGCCCCTCGTCCGCAAGGCTGCAGCATTGGCCTGTGTCAAATGCGTCAGACTAGACGAGACGACGCGGCCGCAGGTCGAGGAGTACCTGCAGGCGCTGTTGGCGGATACACAGTACTATGTCGCAGGCGCGGCGGTGCAGGCGTTCATGGAGGTGTGCCCGCAGAGTTTGGAGCTCGTACATCCGGCATACAGGAGGCTGTGTCGCATGGCGGTTGACATGGACGAGTGGGGCCAGCTGGCTCTGCTGCGCCTGATGACCGTCTACGCCCGACGGTGCTTCCCGCGGCGATCGAAACGGGTGAAGCGGGCTCGGACGCGAGAGGAGAAGGCGAGGGATTTCTACGAAGAGCTAGAGCCTCAGGAACAGCCCGATGATGAGACAGGCTACGAGGAAGTAGAGACCGTCGACCCGGACCTGGACCTCTTCCTCAAGTCCATCCAGCCGCTCCTGCAAAGCCGCAACTCCGCCGTCATCGTCGCCGTAGCGCGCGCGTACCTCTACCTCTCGCCCACGGTATATCTCCCGCACGCCATTGGCCCGCTGATCGCGCTCATGCGCAGCCCGGGAGACATCCAGCAAGTGGCGCTGCACAACCTAGTGCAAGTCTGCTTGGCCGAGCCGTCGCACTTTGTGCCCTACTACAGGCACTTCCTCCTCCGCTCCACCGAAGCGCCCCAGATCCGCGCCCTGAAGCTGGAGGTCCTCACGCTCATCTTCCCTTACTCTGCAAAGGACACCCAGGACCTCGTGCTCGCGGAGCTCGAGCACTTCTCCCGCAGCCACGATCCGGAACTCGTGCAGGACAGCGTACGCGCCATCGGACGCTGCGCGCAGACGTCCGATGCGAAGACCTCGCGCCGGTGTCTTGCGCTGCTGCTCAATCAGATCCACAGCGCGGACCAGAACCTTGTGGGCGAGGCGATGGAAGTCATCCGCCATCTGATCCAGCGGGCGCCGAACGAGCATCGCCGGACTGTGGTGCGGTTGGCGAAGAATCTGGACACGCTTACGAGTCCGACGGCACGAGCGAGTATTGTGTGGCTGGTGGGTGAGTTCGCGGGTGAGGGTGATGGGGTGGCGGCGGATGTGCTGAGGATCCTGGTCAAGGGGTATACTGGGGAGAGGGAGGTGGTGAGGGAGCAGATCGTGCTGTTGGGGGCGAAGGTGTATCTGCATTGGCTGAATGCGAAGAAGGCGACAGCGAAAGAGGTCGAGAGCATCAACGGGCACGGTGAGACGGAGAAGCAAGGTGACGACCACGAGCAGTTGATCTCGCCTGCAGAAGACGGGCACGGGCACAGAGGATTCCCGGGTGACGCTTCCACCGAGACCTCCACACCCGCCGAGCCGCCCAAGGAGACCGACAAACCTCACCCAATCGAGCTCCTGTACCAGCATACCCAATTACTGGCGCGCTACACCCCGTCCTACGCCCTTCGGGATCGCGCGCGACTCTTCCGCGCCCTGCTCTCGGTACCCAGTAGCACTGAGCTCGCTTCCTTACTCCTCCTAGCACCTAAGCCAGTCCCGCAGGCTCCGTCGCCAAGTGCCGGGAGGAAGGGGTACATGCTCGGCTCCGCGAGTCTCGTCGTCGATGTGCAGGGTTTGAGGGGCTATGTAGGGATCCCGGAGTGGGTTGAGGAGGGCAGTGAGCCGGATGGAAGTGTGAGAGATGAGGTTGAGGTGCGGAAAGAGTACGTCTCTGGGGACGGGGACAGGGAGAGGATCGGAGTGAGTGCCGGAGCGAGGCTGGACGAGGTGCTGAGGGATGCTCCCGGGAAGAAGGAGAGGACACTGGATGCGTGGTTGAATGATGAAGAGGAGAGCGAAGAGACGGAGACGGAGAGTGAGGCCGAGACCGAGGGCGAAGAAGAGGAGGAGGGGAGTAGTGAGGCGGAGAGTGAGGAGGACGAGAGCAGTGAGGAGGACGAGAAGGCCGAGCTGGTCACGTGATAGGTCATGAGCGAGGGTGGAGCGGGTCGCACCTGCCGCGCACGGTTTGCCACGTACGTACCAGGATGATGGCGACGTGAGGCATACGCACCGTCCCTTCCTACCGACTGTGCCTATCTCGCCGCTCATGCAGCTGAGCATTGCTTCCCCTACATCACTTGTCAGAGCAGCATGCGCCCGCAATCACGCCAGTCACTGATGCCGATGAACACGCGCATGTTCAAGGCGGAGACGCTCTCCACCGCCACGAAGATGGCGGACACGAAGATGGCGGACACGAAGATGGCGGAGACCAACACGGCGGCTACGACCGTGGCGACCGCCACCAATGAAAGGACCACCTTCATCTCACTGGCACGCGAGATCCGCGACGCCATCTACGAGTTCGTTCTCGTCGAAACCGAGCCTCTCACCATTCCGTACACTGCCAGAAGTAAGCCAATGAGGCAACGGCCAACAGCGACCCGCGAACCGCCTCTACTCCGCGTCAACCGTCAGATATGCGAGGAGGCCACACCCGTACACTACAGCGCCAACGCCTTCGAATCGGACTACCTCACGGATACGGCGGTATGTTTCCGTCGCCTGTCTGACGCGAAGCTGCGGTTGCTGCGGAGCGTCAGGCCATTCTATCTGGCCGGTATGCCCGAGGAGTCCACCTCGTCCTTGTACTGGCCCTGCGACACCTCCGAGAATTGCAAGACGTGGGTGCGGGAACTCGCAGACGAGGACGGCAAGGGCATGGTGCGGAGGTCTGCGATGCTGTTCCCGGTTGTAGGAGAGGATGGGAGAGTGAAGTGGGTCCGCTGCAGCGACGAGCACGGCGAGACGGACTCCGCGCTGCGTGACCGGACCGAAGGACAGAGTGTGGCCACGAGTAAATGTCGCTGAAAGAAGGCAACGGGCACTATGAGTGAGTGCTCGATTATTGATGCAACTCGGAGCACAACATAGTCTCAATCCGAGGCAATGGTGTTGGCAGCAGAACCGGGGCGTCCTCATGCCGCCGACGCAACCGCAATACCCGCCCTGTACGCTCACAACCTCGCACCAGACACAAAACCGAGCATACAAGGAGATCACAGCGAGGTTACCGACACTTCGGGAATCCGAAGAACAGTCAGTCGCAATGGCGGTGAGTGGTGGAATACACATCTACACATGCGTCCACCGATATGCATCCCGGCCCCAGCCGCGAAATAGACTTCTTCCAGCATGCTTCCAAACTTCACCGCCTCTCACCCATCATCAAGACCCCTCACGTACTCTGAGCAGCCCCATCTTTCTTGCTTCCTACTTGACGTGTCTCTTCTATTTCGTCGCGTCCAACGCCGCTTTGATGGCGTCGCAGCTTGCTTTCGCGTCACCAAACAACCTAAGAACATGTCAGCGTGCATCATGGGAACGGCTACTTCAAGTCTTACATTCTGGTGTTCGGAGCATAGAACCTGCGATCATCGTCAGCGTCGTGTCTCCCGCCCTGGAACGCACCTCGCAACTTACATGGGGTTCGGGATATCCGCATAGCCGCTGCCCATCCCTCGCTTCATGACGATGACCTGCTTGCTCTTGTAGGCCTCGACGATCGGCATCCCAGCAATTGGACTGTATCACCATCAGTACATCACCCATAGCAACTGGATGGTACCCGGACTCACCTGTCTTTCTCGAGGGCAATCGGATTGACCGTGTCATTAGCGCCAATCACCAAGGTCAGGTCGACATCGTCGAAACCCTCTTCGTTGATCTCGTCCATCTCCAGCACGATGTCGTACGGCACGCTGGCCTCGGCAAGCAGCACGTTGCATTGGCCCGGCATTCGACCGGCGACCGGATGAATTGCAAACTTGACCTCGACGCCCTGGGAGCGGAGGTAGGCGACCATCTCGGCGATGGGATACTGGGCTTTCGCCACAGCCATACCTGCGCAGTGTCAGCTACACTCCATCAGAGAAAGGATGATGGGCGTCATCTACCGTATCCGACCACGATGACAACCTTCTGAGCATCCTTAAGCGCTTGCGCGGTATCTTCGATCGTGGTCTTGGTAATCTCGCCCTCGATCTTCTGGTCCGTTCTCGCCGGCGCCGAGATGCCTCCGAAGAGGACGTTGGTCAAGCTGCGATTCATGGCACTACACATGATGTAGCTGAGGATGCTGCCACTGACGCCGATCAGGGAGCCGACGGTTGTCAGGATCGGGGAGTTCAGCATAAGTCCTTCAGCTACCAAAGCAAAGCCGGAGTATGCGTTCAAGACCGTGATCACGACGGGCATATCGGCGCCTCCGATCGCTGAGGTCGTGGTGAAGCCCTTGGCGAAGCTGAAGGCTGTATTGGCCGCGAGACACGCTGCCGCAATGGCAGGTGCGCCCGGCGCGGCGGTGATGAAGGCACCCATCGTCAATGCGTTCGCAGTCAACAGTCCGCCGTTGATATAATGTCGGCCAGGCAAGATGGTGGGTCTGGAAGACATGCGGCCAGCCAGCTTCATGAACGCCACAATGGATCCCGTGAAGGTGATACCCCCGATCAGCACGCCGAGGTAGCCGGTCACCATGTGCAGTGCATCCAGATGCTCAACAGCCGCCATGACGGAGCCAATACTGGTCAGGACAGCCGCCAGACCGACAACGGAGTGCAAGGCAGCGACCATCTGCGGGAGCTCAGTAGGTGTTATCCGACGACCTAGGACGCCTCCGATAGTGCTGCCAATGGCTGCGACAGCCAGGCACTGGACCAAGGTCTCGGGTGCAAAGCCAACAGCTGCGAGCGATGCAAGGACGCCAGATCCGACACCGAGGATACCCATCAGGTTGCCAGTCCGCGCCGTAGCCTGCGAGGCGAGGCCAGTCAAGGAGCCAATGCACAAGAGACTGCTCACCATGTAGCCCGCCTGAACCAAGCCAGCCATCCCGGTCGAAGCAGCTGCAATGTACCCTCCGCCAAACAATAGGCCTGGGATTGCGTACAGCCACGGGTACTCTTTCGGGTCCGTGGGTCTCCGGAACATGTCCAGCATGCGCTTGGTGATCACGAATCCGCCAGAGACGTTGACGAAGGCCAGAAGAACAGACAGGGCGCCCAGCACTTGCGGGAACGTTTGAGGCAGATAGCCGCCGCCCATGATGAAGAAGCCGCCGATACCTACCATGCCGGAAATGGCATTTGTGACACTCATCAGCGGAGAGTGCAGCGCCGGAGCGACCTATCCGCGGGTCAGCACAAGACTACACCAAACGAACGATTCTTAACGTACGCCCCAGACCACGCGGTACCCAATCAAGCCAGCCAACGAGAACGTGAAAATATTGCTCATGAACAGTGGACCGGTCATTTTGCCCAGCGCCAGTGCAGTTCCCATCGCTGCTGTCACGGTGCCCACCTCGCGGGTGGACTTCTGCCAGGGAGTCAGGGCGACGATCTCAGCCTGCTTAGCAGCCTCGACTTTGGGAGCAGCTGGTGCCGGAGGCGCAATTGGTGGCAGCGTCGGAAGCAGCTCGCCATTGTGCGTCACGATCGATCGGCGGACGACTTCATCGTTTAGATCCACGCCAAAGTGGCCTTCCTTCGGGCTCATGGACAGCAGGTACTTGCTACTCCAGCATCAGTGGGCACCCAATTGATCGAGTCTGGGTGTACCCACGTAATGTTGTTCGAGTATAGCGTGCTGGACTGAGTCGGTAGACGAGATGGCAAGTCGGTATACCCAATGACCGTGACGCCCTTGTGATGGATGAGCTCACCAGGAACGGTTGGCTCGCAATTGCCACCGTTCTCTGCCGCGAGATCAACTACAACACTGCCCGGCTTCATGGATGCCACCATCTCCTCGGTGATGAGTCTCGGAGCTGGCCTGCCTGGAATCAACGCGGTGGTGATCACGATGTCCACTTCTTCGCATTGCTTGGCAAACAGTCGCATCTCGGCTTCGTGGAATTCTGTTGCGCTCGTCAGCCGTCGCCGCGGATTGTCTGGGTCGTGCCTTCGGACCTTTCGACATGACTTTGGCGTATCCGCCGCCTCCTGAACCATCTTCTTGCAGGTCGACGGTGAGTGCTTCCGCCCCCAAGGACTGGATCTGCTCCTGAGTAGCTGCACGGGTGTCAAAGCACCTCACTATTGCGCCCATACGGCGAGCAGTAGCAATAGCACTGAGGCCCGCGACACCAGCGCCGATGATCAGCACTTTACACGGAGGCACCTTTCCCGCTGCCGTGGTCTGGCCTGTCATGTATCGTCCGAATGCATTGCTGGCTTCAAGCACTGCTTTGTAGCCCGCGATGTTGGCCATCGACGAGAGCACGTCGAAGCTCTGCGCCCTTGTAATCCGTGGGATCATGTCCATGGCAAAGCTGGTCAGGCCTTTGCTCTCGTAAGTATCGATGATTTTCTTGTAGCGGTCCGAATTTGGCTGGAGCATGCTGATGATCACGCCCCCCTCACGGAAGCCGGAGATGAAGTTGTTCGGCGAGAGCGTCGTCGATCGGAGGCGAGGCGGTCGCACCTTTAGCACGATATCGCTATCCGTCCATACGCGGGTGGCGTTGACCAGCGTCGCGCCGGCCTCTTCGTAGTCATGAGCTGGGAATTGGGCCTGGAAGCCCGCGCCGTGCTCTACCAGGACGGCCTTGAAGCCTTTCTTGAGGAGCAGTGCAGCATTCTGTGGCGTGATGGCGACCCGTCTCTCGCCAGTCCTGACCTGGAGGAAGTATCAAGTCAATCGATGGCTTGGCTGAGCCAGCGTTCGGACTCACCTCAGTGGGGACGCCGATACACAGCTCGCTATACGGAGTGGTCTGGACTGGTTCAGGGGCTGTCGGCTGCGCCGCGGCCTCTCGCCGCCGTGTCGAGATGCAGAACGCTCTTACTGGAGAGCGTCCGAGTAAGTTTAGGGTGCTCGATGGGGACCGGACCTTATTGCACCAGCCTGCATGCAGCCTCATGGACCGCGTGCTCGGCCACGACATGGCAGCACCGTCGTGGCTATCATCAACGCAAAAGCAGGCTGAACCCTGAAGGCGGCAAGTAAGTCAGAGTCGACGTTGCGAAGGAAGACGCGGTGTCTGCTCAAAGGTGGAAGATAGCCTCGCGTCGTCCCGGAGGTCGTCTGTTTGGATGCTGAACGACGACGTGTGTCGCTATACTCCGTGCGTCGAGCGCGTGGTGGCAGCAGAGGTACATGCAAGGAAGGAGTAAGGTCCCGTGCAGGTACCTCTTCGGCGACGTTCCCGTCGAACAGCCGGATAATAGACACCCTCGCAAGCTACCGCGGGGTTGGAAGCGCCGCGCCAGGCGAGGCGTGTCAAGCGTGTAGTGAGGGTAGTGAGGGTACAGAGGTACATAGTATGGACGGAACGAATTAGTCGCGCTCCCGAGACCGCGGCTCCCCGACTGGGTGCGGGGTGATGGTAGAGAAGGAATGCTGTGAAATAATGCCACATGTACAAAGCGAATTTATGCTCACGTGTGCTGTACTCGTATCGGCAATGTATAGTACACGTTGCGTATCAACGCTGCTGCGTGATATCGCGCTCCTCCTCCTGCCAGCGCCGACGCTAGATAGCAAAGTGCTTGAACAACCAATCCAGATCCCTTCTCTGATGCCGCGAGCCACGCTCAAAACCCTCCCTTCTTCACTACTCCCAGTCGCCATCTTGATCCCGGTCGCGCTTCGCGGTGCCCGACTTCCCCCTTGCAGCGCTCGGACGACCTTTCTTGCGCGGCGTAGCAGTCGCGCTCGTAGACTTGCGCTTTCTCCCGCGCCCGCCACCGCTCGGCGGCACCGAAGTGCTCTTACGACTGGCACCTTCGCTGGGTGTGTCGTAGCCATTGCCGAGCTCAGCGCTCTCTTCCTCTCCAGAATCAACCTTGACCTCGTTGTCGACGGAAATCAGCACGATGAAGGATTGACAGACGGCTCGCTGCGTTTCATCAGTTGCATCTGCGGCCATGATGTCGGCGACGCTCTTGAGGTACTGATCCAGAAGCGCAGACGCATTGTTCACTCGGCTTGCTGCGCGGTTGCTCTCTTTCGCAGCGTTCTTCGGCTTTTCCAGGTGCTTCTTCATGTTCCACGTGTCTCTGATGAAGGTTCGCGTCGTCCAGATTGAGGAGCAGATCTGGGCAGCCGCGGCTAGCTGCTTGAGCCTGCCTGGAGCGAGGATGGTTGGTGATGATGCGGGACGCAGTGGCTCTGATAGGGCGTTCGCACTGCTCTCGAATCCTGCGGCGTCAACGTGGAGTTGAAGCACCTCACTCTCGATGACTTGTGCGACTGCCGTACCAGTCGCAGAGAAGACCTTCTCCATTGCAGTGAGAATTGTCACCAGGTCATCGACACGGTCGTACTCGAAGAGGGCCAGATTCTCAAGACAGAAGCGCACAAAACCGAGATGCGTTGGCGTCGCGTTGCTCGTGTCCAGTGTGGTGAGGTCGAAGTCCAGTTTGCTGGCGAGATTCGTCAGGAACTTCTTTCGCACCTGCGCTTTGCCACACTTCAGGACATCCCACAGCAGATGCATCTTCGCGGCCGGAGGCTGTCCAAGGAATCCGCAGGTGCTGCCGATGACATCGCGCTGATACTGGAAGACTTGCTGCACGGCGGGCGTGTACTCCTTGTCGAAGTAGGTCTCGTGCTTCAAGTGTTGTGCCTTGTGCTCGATGAACGCCATATTGGCGATCGCGGCGTTGGGAGACGTCTCAAGCGCCACAAGCGCCGGCGCACTCTCTTTCGGGTGTACCAGGCCTTGCCGGTTGACACTGACCACGATCCTAGATGCAATGAAGGAGAGCTCGAGGTCCGATGACAGCGCAATGTGCAGGATCTGCGGCAGGAAACGGCGAGCGATGGACGTCGATGCCCCGTCCTGCTCGGTGGCGACATATGTCTTGCCCAGCCGCTCATTGCCGCTGGCGACACCACTGCCCAGCCCGGGAGCATTGCCTGCACCTTCTGAGCGCTCTCCTGCGCTGAAGAAGCCATCCAGCCCGACGAGCAAGGCCTCCTCCAATGATGGCACACGGTCCTCGAACACGAGCTTGAACGCATTGACCACATCTTGCCGAAGAAGAAGTCTGGGCGAAGCTTGACAGATCATGCTCACTGCCTCGAGGCCCGCTTGCCGAAGCGCCACAGGTTGCTTGGGGCTCGTGAACGGGCAAAGCACCTCCATGATCAACGCGGCGACCGTGTTGCCCTTGTACCACTCGTTATGACTCTTGAAGGCCGACAGATGATCTTCAAAATCACAAGCCTTGCCGAAGTTGCCTACGATGACCACCAGCCGTGAGGCTTTGCTGGTAGCATGTGGCTGCGCCGCAAAGTCCAATGCACGCATCCCGTACACGTTCTTGAGTGCAGAGATCACGTAGTTCACCAGCCGCTCTCGATTGCCGAGCATGCTGTCGATGGTCCATAAGCAGGGCACGACGACCTGGAGTTCTGACTTGGGCAGTTTCGGGACGCTAGTCAGCAGCGCGGTCTGGAGATCCTTCAGGAACTCGGCCTTGAAGGTCGACTGATACGGCATGACGTGGCGCAAGATGGTGACCGCCGAGCGATAGATTTCGAGGTCGTCCTGATTTGCGAGGTTTTTGGTGTACGGCTCCAGGCGCTCCACTTGCGCCGAAGTGAAGACCCTTGGACATGCTCGCGCAAACACTGCTAGACAGCGCAATATGGAGCCTTGGCCTGGCGAGCCTGCAATGCCAGTGCTATCGACAATGCCGTCTGATAGTATGCGCACGAGATGTGCACAAATAGTCGTATGGGCTAGATGCGTCTTGCTCTTCGAGATCAAATGCTTGATCATGCTCTCAAGGACCGTACCAGTGTCTTCGCTGTTTTCAACGGCGTGGATAAGTAGCGAAGCCTGCGCGCTGAAACGCAAGTTGGCTTCCATGGCACCATCGCTTCCGGGCTTGATGCCAGTGAACGGTATGAACCAAATCTCCTCCATGGTGACTTGCGCCAGGTCGACGATAGCCGGATCGTTGTCCTCCATGCGCGCAATGACCGCTTCGGCAATTAGATTGCGCATCGTCACAGACTCATTGCCCAGATACAGATCCTTGAGGAATTTGATCGCCCGCCTCCGGACGTTGAGAGCAGCGTCGCGGCTCCGCTCGATGACTCGCAAATACACGGCTTTGTCGAGGTCGGGCTTCAGTTTGACGCAGTCTGCGATCAACATGAGCGCAGAGTCCCGTACCAGCGACGATGCATCGTTCGCGCAACGAAGGATATGATTGAGCACGTAAGCACTGCGCTCCAGGATGGTGGGGTCCTTCTCGAGCAACGTCAAAATGCTCTTGAGAGCACGGCTCTGAACCCTCGGCTGTTCGCTGCTCATTGCCGTGAGGAGGATGTTGAAGATCCTGTTCAGCGCTTTACAGAGCTTCGAGCTCAGCGTGAGCACTATCGCAGCCAGCCGACCTTGCGACGTTGAAACGGCTGGATAGTCATGATTGTTCTCGAGCCATCGCATGTCCGACACCATGTTGCGAAGCTTGCCATGCAAATCCTGGGAGAGCCGTGGTGTACCAGAGGCTTCTGACTCTGTCGAGCCTTCCCGACCACCGCAAACGAGGAAGGCCCACTGCATCACATGGAAGCCTTGCGCGGAGCGAAGCTGAGCATCCTTCAGGTTCCTAGTCTGCAAGTACTCAACCACCATACGGTAAGGCCCGTCGAATGCAGTAAGCGGACCGACTTCGATGTCGTCACCTCGAAGTTGCTCGATCAGTCCGGCTAGATGTCTCGTAATGTCAGACTCGTCAGCGTCCAACCCAGATGCCGCCTTGCGAGCAGTGATTTGCAGCTCCAAGATCCCGGTACCGATCGTTCCGAGGAGCTCGAGTGCAAGCGTACGGGCTGGCACCGTATGCCTCGCGCCATCCACCATGCCGACCAAGGCCGATACGAGAGTCCGGAGCAGCATCTCAGCGGAAGGCCAATCGCTGGACGGGAGCACCGTCAGGAAATCCTCGGTGAAGATGTCGAGCAGTCTGCGGTATGGCTCGTCGCCTGATTTCGCAGAAGATCCAGCGCGCAGTAAGAGCACTCTGATGATATAAGTGGCGTGCTCTTGAGCGGCCTCGTGTAAAGGCCTGACGATAGAGAAAAGGTCGCCTGGCTGTTGATGTGGCTCTTTCCTGGAGGCAACCGCCAAGGCGCCGTCATCACCCTCTTCTTGTGAAGATTCGCCTTCGGCATCAGCATCGCTTTCCTCGTCTTCCGCGGGCTTGCTCTTGCCTTTTGTCGATTCGCCTGCGTGCGTGGCGCTTGTCTGGACTAGACGCATGAGCAGTGCTGAAACCAGCTGGATGGGCTTCGAGTCAGGCAGTCTGTACTGCCGAGCACTTTACTTGGCCGCAGGGAGCTTGTCGAGTGACATGAGCAGCTGGTCCAGGATAGTCTGTCGCTGCTCAGTGTATCTAGCAAAATCTTTGGCTAGGACGTCCATGGCACATCTCCGAGTGGTCTCAAAGCTCTGTATACCAAGTACGGAGTCGCGCTCGTTGCCAGCGTTCTCCGTAAAGATCAGGAGAGTGCAGAAGGACTCAATGCTCGAAAGCGCGGTCTCGTCGAGCTGAGCGTGTGTAAGGAAGTCGCCCAGCACCTTGAGAGTCTTTGCGGTGGAGTGCATGAGCGTCTGAAGAGTGCTGCGATGCTCTGATGCCAAGGCGAATGACGGGTTCGCCGGTGGCTCCTCCTTCGAGCCTCTTATTTTCTCATGCGTCGATGCTCGATCTTCAACAACTGGTACGACGCAGCCCTCGAGCACGGAGCGTATGGCAGCGAGCGCGGTACGCAGGTAGTCCTCTGATTGTAACTCCTGGATGTGTGCGCCTCCCCCCATAATTCGCAGTAGCGTGCGGGCCGCCGTGATGCCGCTCTCCGCGAAGACGAGCCTCTGCACCCATTCTTGGGCGTCCTGCTCGGCCCAATCCTCGCCGATGGACAACGAGAGTGTCTCGACCTCCGAAACCGCAGCTTCGCAGAGCCTCTGGACGTGCATCAAGCTCTCGACACCGAGACTCTCCAGCCGCCCACTAGCGACAACTTTCTGCACGTTTGTATCCAGCTGCGCTTGTGCTTGAGGTTGCAGTACGAGCTTCAAACCATCAGACGTGTCTTTCACGGCAAGGACAGCCTGGGCGTGGACTCTATCATCACCGGACGATTCTGATTGCATCACGTCCTCCGCGTGGAGGACCGTGCTCAGCAAGGCTTGCAGGCTGGCCACAGCGTGATCGCCTTTCTGTTGTTGATCTGCGCTGACAGATAAGCTTGTGTTGACGTATGCACCACCGTTGCTACGCGAGGGCGTCGCGTTATTCGCCCCAGTCGTGGTATCAGCCTCGGAGATATACTGGTACTCCGCCCGCTGAGCCGGTGTCAGTGAACTGGGAACGACGACTGCCTGCAGACGCGAGCCTTGGGAGCCACTCGGTGGCTGATCCGTAGGCGGCGTTGCGTAGCTTCCCGGCCCTGGTTGCTCCGGCTTCACGCGCGATTGTGGCGTGGGCAGCTTGATGATCGGCGCTCTCTCATGGACGCGAGACTGCGTTCCATTGCGCAGCCCTGGTGAATCTGGAGTCAGGTAGCGATATGAAATGTCCGTGTTATCGAACACCATCCTGGCGAATGAGCTGAGCTGGGGCTCGCGCTGGGAGTTCTGAGACTCCGTCTTGCCGTTCGTGTTCGCAAGGTTGGGTCTCGGGACTTTCTTAAACTTATACTGAGTCAAGCTGTCCGAATCTAGAAGCTTCTGTACGTCTCGCAGCGTCTGCTGGCACCGCTGTGATGCCTGGTCGGCGCTGATGGCACCGGCGCTGAGATGGTCCAGTGTCCTTCTTGCATTGACGACCTCCGGAGTCTCTGCAAAGTATGATGGCGTTGGTGTAGGCAATGCCAAAGGCGGCGGTATCGTGCTTGCTACAATTGAGTCAGCAGAGTATTAGAGCGTGTGCGTTCAATGAAGACCGAAGAGCCTGGGGAGAAGATCGACATCGAATTTTGCATAGTGAGTCTAAACTTGGTTTGACCTACCAGGATTGAACGAGACGATCGAGGTGAACGGGGTGAAGGGTAGCGCTTCATGAACGGTAGGCACGCGGAGACCGCCTGCGGGGCGGATTGATGTCGGAATGCCATTATCGCTGCGCCCGTCTTGTCCATTGGGCTGCTGTCGCCCGATCATATCGCCGCTGTCACCGTCTGCTCTTGACTACCATCCTCACCGGGCGTCGCAGAGCATATTTGACCGGTATATTTGCGATGCGGTCTCATGCGGAGGTTGCGGGGGCGCTTTGATGGACCACTGGCTGCTGGTGGCGCAGTTATCGGTCTGGCGCTTGTGTGCTGTTATAGTAACCTTGTTTCCGTCGTGGGTCCCAGGTCGGTGTGAGGAGTGTGCTGCGTAGGCGACAAACGATACGGAAGTCAACGATGAGGTCTCGTTCGCAACCGCATCTCGGACTTTAGGCAGCTAATCCCTGCTGCAGCTCCCCCACGCTGCAGCGCGAAAAGTACGCGACCCCCACATGCTCCCAAATTGATCTTCACTTGCTGCACCTTCCATCACTGGAGAAAAGATCGCTTCCCCGATCATCCACCTGCTCGGGAAGTCCCGCTCGCAAATCGACTTGGCAACATGGCCGCCATTGGTTCCTTGGTCTTCTGCACCGACTGCGGTAACTTGCTGGAGCCCAATGCGGGTCGCAAGGCATACCTGCAATGCGATATCTGTGGGACGCAGAATAAAGGTATACAGCATTCGAGCCACGGGAAGCTAGCGGGTCAGTGCTTACGGGCAGGTAGATTCGTCTTCCAAGGTCGTCGTAACGACATCGAAACCTTCGGCATTCCCATCGACACTCCGGACGAAGCTTCGTTCGAATGTCCAGGAAATTGCAGATTCGGAAAGGCAGACTGATGCTACGATCAAGGAGACCTGCGCAGAATGCGGCTGTGAAGAGGTCCGATACTACACGCAGCAATTGCGATCCGCGGACGAGGGCAGCACGGTCTTCTACACTTGCCCTCAATGTGGCAACAAGTGGAACACGAACAACTGAGGCTTCCATTGCAGTCATGCACTGAGTCTATGTCTATGTCATGGAGCGGTGGATGCACGATATGCATACTATGCCACCGAAACGGTTGCATACTCGGCTTGTCCCGACTTCTCAAACTCGGCCATGTCGAGCGCGACGATGATGCTGTCTCGGACAACCTGCTCCGGGTCGTCCACGAATTTGCGCAAAACGTCCTCCACGCCATCTTCGTCGCCAAGGCTACCCAACGCCTCAGCAGCTTCGTGCCGCACCATGCTGGCCTCTTTTTGATCGCTGAGCGTCTCCACCAGGCTAGGGATGGATGCTGGGTGTGACAGCTGGCCGAAGACGAATGCGACTTCGTGCCGAAACAGCGCAGAGGGGTCTTGGAAGCCACGTGCCAGAGCCTGCACTGCGGGCACAGCAGTCGCAAGGTCTGGGGGCGATGCAAGGTCGCGAAGCGCGAACATGGCTCGGTACCGTTGGAACAGTGGGAGCGAGGTGTCGAGGAGGGTCTGCTGGAGCTCGGAGATCGAGGGCACATCTGTTGTCTTTGCGAGAGGCGGCGCCGGATCGATAGACGCAAAGTCGCTTTGCTTCAACCGCTCCGCCTTGCCTACCTCTGAACGCTCCCATTCTATCCGCTCGATCGCAATGTCGCATGTCTCTCGTACCACCTCTTCTTCGTCTACGTCATCACGCCGCTGGCGCAACAGCTTCAGGCTGCCTGCGTCGTTCAGTGCTCCGAATGCCTCTGCGGCTTCATGCCTGCACATCGCGTCCTCGGCCCGATCCTCGATCACTGCTCGCAAGTACGGAATTGCCTCTTCCTTGCCCGACTGGCCCAGACAATATGCAAGCTCGTGTTTGAGCAGCGCGGATGGTGATGTGAAGGCTGCTGCTATGGCCTCAATGGCTGGTATGGTCTGAGGTGTTGGCGGCTTCTGAGCGGCCAGATGCTTGAGTGAGAAGAGGGCTCGAAAGCGCTTGGCTAGAGCTGCTGATTCGGATGTGAGTGTGTCGCGGAGTGCTTTGACCGTGGGATCCACCGTGTCGTCTGCCGGACTGATACTAACGTCCATTGCTGAAGGAGCCATCTTGAGTATTGTGAAGGGCCCGACGATTTGAGCGAGATGTCCGAAGAACACGCACGTCGATCGATCAATTCCAGAATGCGGGGGCGGGAGATCTGCAGCGGGAAGATCTGACGCGCGACTGTGGGCGTCGGGTAGCTCGGTCGGCAACATAGTGCTTCTGACCAGCTAAGCCGGGAACCTGCATCACGACCTTCGACATGGCGCCCAAGAAGGATGCGAAGCAAGAAGTCTCGGCGCCAGACGTGGCCACTCTGCCGACACCGGCACTGGACTCGATAGATCTGCGAATGTCTTACCGCATCGCGCGTGGCGAACAAGGCGTCTTGACATTCGAGCCATACAAATCCTTTCTGCTTCCCCATTGGCGCTTCAAAACTATCGCGATCGCCAAGGAATCATCGGCCATCCTCTGGCAGGCCTTCAGACACTATGTGCAAGCCGGCGATTTGGTCGGTGCCGACATGTCCAGGAAGTTCATTCAGATGGGCATGACGCGCGCGAAGCGCTACGCAAACCACAAAGGCGGCCGGAAGTATGACCGCAGTGCTCGAGAGATCGAAGCGGAAGGCGGTGCGAGAGTGGAGCTGCCGAAGTCTGAGGGCCACGAGGGGCGTGACGAAAAGCTGGGGGCTTCTGAAGTGTTTCGAGAGGTGTGGGCGCGATGTACAGGCGATGAGAGGTATCTGGAGCTGAAGGCCGAGTTTCTGGCTGACCAGAAGGGGTGGGATCGGGAGGCAAAGAGAGTCGCGGAGCAGGACAGTTGCTGTCAAGGATGAGGAGACCGACACCGGCTAAATTCGTCGCGAATGGTTCAGTGATCTCTCCATCAGTTCGCACTCACGACGCCATCATATCCGACTGTCCGGATCGCAACACAGTGACACCAATCCACGACCAATCGCTCGGCCTAGCTCCATGGTCGACACGACCAGACCATGGCCTCCACGTGGAGCTCCGCCTTCCGCCCGTCAGGCATACCTCAATGTCGACGCGACCCAGTGCGGTCCACTGGATCTCGGAGCTGGATAGCTTCGGTGTTATTGCCAGGCCGGGTGCCAGTGCGAGCCGGTGATGAAGCAGTACATTACCATTTGCGGACTATCGAGCTTGCCCTGATACCTGGCTGTGCGACATTGCTGCATCCGGCAAACGCAGCAGAGCAGGATTGTCTTGAGCCCTGCGACCTTGCTCAAAATTCGTCTTTACAAGACTAGACCACACCTGCGAGGCATCGAGTTCTGTCTCGGCAAGAGAAACTTTGAGGGCCCTTGTTCCTGCGATTGTTCGCCGAGAGTTTCACTGCACAGAGTTGTTTATTGTGTATCGGTCTATCTTGTTGCGATCTTCAGTCATATCAAGGCGCAGGCACATCGAGTCCAATTGCTGCGAGCCCACCCTGCGCTCCGTCTGATGAGCGCTCTACTTCGCCTTCCCGTTCAGGCCAGCTGTGCCATTCTGGTAAGCTTCGTATCCCTCCCGAGCAGCGTCCTGCACGGTGGTCTTTCCAGCCACTATCTCCTTGACCTTAGACAGGATATCGCTCCAGTCCGCGAAGACCGTGAAGGGCGTGTTCTGCTTCGCGCAGTACTGAATGAGGTCTGCATCAATCATTAGTCAACGTAACGGTCTGGCGACAAAGGGCGTGCTACGTACCATGGCCCTTCTTGGCAAACAATAGGTCAGTCTCGCTGGCAGCAGAAAGGTCGGACACGCCATCGCCAGCATAGAACAAGGTAGGGCGCTTCTCTGCCGGTAGATTGGCGTATGGTCGGATGCTGAGTGACTTGTCGTGGCCAAAGCCGCTGAGGGTTACATTAGGATGCATTTCTCAACGGAACGTCCAGTAATGTGACACTCACCTCTCATCGTGGTACTTGATCGCCCAACCACCTTCCTGGTCGATCGTCTTGCCAGGCCGGGCCTCGACCTCGTTGCTGATGATGTCGATCTTTGCCGCATTCTCGCCAACCAGGTTCTTCATTATGGCTTCGATGACTGGGTGCATGCCAGACGACACGATGACCGTTGGGATGTTGTTCTCGAGTGCCCAGGTGAGGTACTCGTTGAAGTACGGATCCAGCTTGATGTTCTTGACCAGATAGTCGATGCACTCCGGGTATGGCCGAGTCACCGAGTCCATCATCTCACGGAACGAGTCCCTGGGCAGGGTTAATGGATTGCAATGACGTTTGATCGCAGGGTGGCGTACCTGAAGGTCTTCGTGCCCTCGAGCACGTCCTTGTTCCCCTGACGCCGCATGTCGCCGCCGAAGCCGATGTTGTCTGTCTAGCTTGTCGGTCAACCACGCCCTTCATACTTAGTGTATCCGCCATACCATATAGTCATTGCTGTCTTGCAATGTGATCGTCCCGTCGAAGTCCGTAAAGAAGATGAATTTCGGGTTCTCGAAAGGCGTGTGCATCGCCTTGAGCTCGTCTGATGCCGCCATCTTTACAATGTGATTGATGAGAGAAGGTTATTTGAGGTTTCGTAACTTCTCAACCGACGACGTCGTTCCCAAAAAGTCCGCTATATCGCCAAGACTGACGTTGATGGCCCAAGCACCTCCGAGGACGCCGCATTGTCGACGAGACGGCGAGCTCGACGGGGTGTGCAGAAGACCTGAAGATGATGCACACACTCGTACGACCGGCTGCGAGTGTCTCAAGAGCCTTTACTGGATCTACAGCGGTTGTTTCGAGGCCCATCATCGCCCCCAAGCAACCAGCAGCACGCCTGTCGCAATGGGTATGCGCAAGCTGCCGGTTCGAGGCTCGAAGACGAGCGGGTGAGGCACACAAGGTGAGGCCTGCAAGCTATGGCAGGAAGGCGTTCTCGATCACAACCAGCCGAAGAGAAGATGTGCGAAGAGAGAACCCTTCGAACTTGCCCTCCCACGTCGAAGGCCGCAGATGGCAGATGTCCAAGGACATGACCAAATTCGTCGACGGCGTACTGGCTCGCGCCTCCGTCGCGGGCCAGCATATCAACGCCTACACCGGCACGGACTACTCTGGCATCGAGACCCTGCGAAAAGAGATCACGACCCAAGAGCAGGCAGTGAAGGACCAGCACGCCGAAGCAGACAAGGCCAAGACAGTGCATCGAGAAGCCTACATCAAGCAAGCTTCCGCGCAAAAGGAGATCGTGAGCTTGCTAGAACGGAAGAGCTCTTGGGGTCCCACAGACCTGGAGCGCTACATGTCGCTTGTGCGCTCGGAGCATGTCAATGATCAAACAGTGCAAGTCGCCAAAGACGATCTTGCGGCTGCTGAGCGCGAGCTGGAGGGCGCGCGATCGTTGCTGGAAAGATTGGAGAGGAAGCAGTATCATGAGGAGCAAATATGGAGTGACACCATCAGGAGAAACAGTACCTGGTTGACGTTCGGCCTCATGGGCGTCAATATTGTTTTGCTATTGGCCAATATTCTTATCTTCGAGCCATATCGACGGCGGAAGATTGTGCGGGACATGAAGGCTGCACTGGACGAGAAGACACTGCATCATGCTCCATTACCAGCTCTATCGACGGCGGACGTAATGGAGCAGGTTGATAGCGCGGTCAAGCCTGCAGTGACTCCTATCGAGAGCCTCAACGACTCAGCAGAGACTGCAATAGCGTTTCAAGATCCGATCGAAGCTCTGATGGCCAAGGAGGATATAGATGGCAAGACGGCACTTGCTCAGACTGAGGCCCTCCCCGAGGCTGTGCCGAGCGTGTACCAGGGCCTGATGGACTTGTCACCTACGCGCAACGAGCAAGTCGCGGAATCGGAGGACGCACTTCGCGCGCAGACCTATACGGAGGTCTTCTACGACCTCTTCAGCGAGCGCCTGATCCAGATCAAGCAGGTCGAGCTTACGACCGTTGCGTTGCAAGGTGCGGCGACTGGTGTCGCAGCAATGGGTCTGCTGTTTGTGCTGTTGAGACCGAAGTGAGCATTGAGAGATCAGCAGACGCCCAGTTCGCGTTGCTGCTCGATTGGGATCTCTTTGCTGTCGTGCTGCTCACTGGAACTCGCCGAATTCGCCATCGTCGAACCCAAGTTCCTGCGCGGACTTGCCTTCCGCGTCAGCGGGTGGTGGTGATTGAGCGTGGTCGCTTGTCGCCTTCCCGGCGGGCGGCGGAGGTGCAATCGAGAACAGTGCAGCACCATCATTCGACGCCGCGGTATTTGGCGCAGGTCTCCTGCCCTTCGAGCCAACCTGAATATGTATCTTTTCACCCTCCTTGAGGCTGAAGTCCACTTTACTTTCTGCCTCAAGTTTACCCTTCCCCTGCCAAACCCGGCCGGACGACTTCGCAGCGCCCTCCATCCCCATAGCCTTCCGCGCCTCTGTCAACGCAATACTGAAGTCGAATGCCGGGCTCCGATCTTCAAACCCAATTCCCAGCGTGGCTTTCATGCCCCCTTCGCCCTGCACCCTCACGGCAAAGAAGCGACTACTGTCATTGGCTTGCTGCACGATGGCACCACTTGTGTACGATGCCGCGGCGAATAGATCGCCATTCTTGCTGTCCTCGAGCGCAATGTCAACTTTGATCGTCGAGTCCTGAGTGGTCTCGATGATGCGTAAGCGCGCCGTGAAGATCTGCTGAGCAGTGGGCTGGTTCGGCGAGGTCCATGAGCCGGCTGAGAAGCCTTTGGTGGAGGTTATGGGCGGGATGCCGTAGACGTGGACATCGTTGGTCGCGAAGAGGATGCGCTGATAGGTGGAGTCAGATTCCGGCAGGGGTTGGCCTGTTACTGGGTCTACGATTGCCATTGCATTCGAACAAGGTGGTTTGTGACTGCAACGCGTCTAGAATGTCTGGAATTTACTCATGGCGTACCTCGTCGTGCCGTACGCTGTTGAAGCTGACCTCTCATGGAAGTCGCGATCGCATCGCCCAATCAACTGTCTTCCCCGCCGCATCACCTCCGCCTCCGCCCGCGAGCAACAGAGCCCCATCGCAGCACCCACAGCCATTGCGACATAGTAACAACGACACGATGACCTCTCGAATTCTCAGTGCGATCTTGCGCCTACCGGCTGCATCGCGGACATGCTTGACTGCTTCTGTGGCCCCTAGGCCAATGATGTGGCCCTCTCCGGCCACACGACCCTTCTCCACCACGATCCCGCACCAAGCCACATACAACCAAGTCCTCCGAGGGTGTAGAGTCGGGCAAAGGGCACGACGGCTCGTGTCGCCCGCCCTGCGCAATAGGCCCTCCTTGAAGGGGGTATGCCTGCGTGTGGGCACGACGAAACCGAAAAAGCCCAATTCTGGTGAGCGGAAGATCGCAAGAGTCAGATTGAGCACTGGCATGGTTATTACGGCATATATCCCGGGAGAAGGTGAGGCGCGTAGGGACCAGGCTTTATGATCTATCTGATACGGTGAGCAGGTCACAACGTGCAGCAGCATTCCGTGGTGCTCGTTCGAGGAGGCCGGTCTCAGGACTGCCCTGGAGTGAAGTATCATCTGGTGAGAGGCGCGATGGACCTGGTATGGCCATAGGACGATCACGTGCCCTGAAAGCCGAGCACTAATCATGACACAGGGAGGTGTCGGAAACCGCATCACCAGCCGCTCCAAGTACGGCACGAAGAAGCCGAAGACGGACTGAGTGTCGCAGTAACACGTGTTACATGCAACTCAAAGGCTGTGTTGCGCGTTAGGCACACGCCCAACAATGGGACGGCCGTTGTTTGAGCAGACCAGCCAGTGCACACCATGAACGGCTTCAGACGGCAGTACACCGTGGCTGTGCTCGGCCATTGCGTGACATCTCATCTATCTTAAGCCGAGCAGCAAGCCCGAGTCCGCCGGAAGTCGAGCCATCCGGAGTCGGATCGGCCGAGAGCGCGATGATCATCTGACGTCGAGCTCAGGTGTCATGGAGAGCCAATATCGCTCAGTGACGGCAGGAGCGACCTAGAACGACGGAGAGCAGTGAGTGCCTCTATGGGCATGGTGGCTGACGAGTAGACGTATGCGAGGTGTACGTAGCAAAAGCGAAGTCGCAGGAACCAGTGTTCCCGCTGGCAACGCAAATGCACTCCCACGAACGACACAGCCGCCCTCCATCACCCGCATCGCGTCTTCTATCGTTCTGCATTTGGCATTGAGTCTGCCGGAATACCGGCTTTCGGTGTATCGATTGATCGGTCGTCAGCACTGCCCCCAGATTTGTCAAGCGAAGAGACGCTAAGTCATGCAGTCTGAGCCTATCCGAACTAGGAAGGAACGCAAATTCTGTTCTGAGGCCACACTCCGGCTGGCTGGTCCAGCATGATACACTCTACGTCGCTACTGCTCGGGGGCGGAGTATCCACCGAAGAGTCTCTGCCCTTCTCAAACCGACGAGATGTGAATGACATCGTGATTCCCAATGCAGACGGAAATCGACGGTCTTCACCCAACCGCGTAGCCCACATTGAGCGCATTACGCAGCATTTACAACACCTCCGGATGACGTGTTTCCGGCGATGCCGATCCTTCAAGCATACTTAAGAAGGCCCTTCTGCCGGCCCCTGTCTCCCTCTTGTTCGTCTGCACCAACAGAGAAGATCCTTTCGCCTCAACCACCGGCACGTCAGACAGACTCCCCACCAATCATCTGACAGAGCAGCAAGACATACGCACACCCGGCTCATATACCACCCACGCAGACATCATGCAGATGCTCATACTCTCCCTCGCGGCTTCCGCCATCTTCGCTGCGCTCACGTAAGTCAACGCACCACTCATGACCCTACTGAGCCTTCCTTGCTGACCCACCATCAGCGCCGGCGCTCCCGTCCCTCACCTCTCGCCCTGCGAGCCAGGTCTCACGAACCACAACATCTGCCTGCGCCAGCGCGAGGCTGACGCCAACCTGTGGGCCCTGAAGCGCACCGCGGATGCTGAGACGAAGGCGAACCTGTGGGCTGTCAAACGTGCCGCGGACGCCGATGCTGACGCCAACCTGTGGGCTGCGAAGCGCGACGCTGATGCCGAGGCTGGTGCCAATCTGTGGGCTTCGAAGCGTGACGCCGATGCTGGGGCAGACGCAAACCTGTGGGCTTCAAAGCGCAGCGCCGATGCGGAGACCGACGCGAACCTGTGGGCTCTGAAGCGCGACGCCATCGCCGACCCCAACGCCAACTTGTGGGCCCTGAAGCGCGACGCTGAAGCTTACGCTGACGCCAACCTGTGGGCCTCCAAGCGCGACGCCGACGCTACCACAGACGCCAACTTGTGGGCCTCAAAGCGCAACGCCGCCGCCAACACCAACCCCGATGCGAATCTGTGGGCTTCCAAGCGCGACGCCGGCGCTGCCGCAGACGCCAATCTGTGGGCCTCGAAGCGCAACGCAGCCGCTGAGGCCGACCCTCGCATTACCGCCTTCGCTGATCTCCTCGCGCGCGTCCTCGAGTCTTCGGATACAGACAACCTCCTGGCCCGCGATGCCGAGGCTGAAGCCATCCACCGCGGTGCGATCATTGAGCCGATCGACAAGCGCGCCGATGAGAGCAATGCAGCCTAGTCGGAGATTGCGGCCGCGAACGGATAGCAGAATTGACGCTTCGCTCATGTGGAGCCGAGGCCAGCGAGGCGAAAGGAGGATATGAAGCGGCAAAGGAGCCTGCCGCTCGTGGTGCTATCTTTCTGTGTCGCGGTGACGGGGGCGTTGGCTTGCGTGTGTCTCATGTGCTGCACTGTATGCACCAGAAAGTCGTCGCAGCTGTGCGCAGAGCTTAGCGTAGATTACTCAAAAGCGTTCAGCTCATCACGACTTCAATTCGTCGCTTGTCATATATCGTGCAAGGTCGAGAGCTTCACGTCGTCGGGACGGCCACGAGAGCGACCACGTGATCTGCAGTCAGGGCTGTTGGGTTCAGGGGAGTCAAACACAATGGCGGCTATGAAAATTGAGCTCACTCCAGACGGTCACTTGCGCTTCGTGCGCTTCTTCTTCTTCTTCTTCCTCTTCGCCCCTGATGGCGCGGTACTCGTCGCGCCGTCCACCTCCCCAGTCCCATCGTCGACCTCCGCCAGAAGAGCCAGATCGGCCTCTTCGTCCTCGTCCTCCTCCGCCTCATCGTCACTCCCATCCACTGAGCCGGCAGCCTCCTGCCTAGCAGCCCCTTTCTTCTCACTTCTCCGATGACTGACGCCAAAATGCCTCCTATTCTCCTCCTCAAACCCCGCCTTCTCCTTCTTGAACAACATCATCGTCGCCCTCGCGTCCTCCACCGAACTGTGCTCGCCACTCTGGATCACCATGCCCAGCTCGCTCTTCGCCAAGTTCCGCAGCGCGGGCGGCTTGCCCATACTCTCCACCCTGAACTTCGGATGCCGGCTCGTGTCCCTCAGATCGCGCTTCGGGTGCGATAGCAGCAGCACCCGCAAATCATTCCCCAGCGCGTGCCCAACCAGCACGCGGCCATCGAGCAGCTTCGCCACGTCGGCCTGCACCTCCGCGAAGGAACGGGCGAAGCCGAGGCGCAGGTGGCTGTGCTTGATGCCGGAGACGAAGGTGCGGTAGTCCTCGACCTTGATGCCAGGTGGAGGTAGGACGTACGAGTCGTAGATCTGCTCGCCGTGGAAGTTGACGAGTGAGGCGCGGGCGAGGACGTTGTCGGTGTGCGGCGGTGGGCCCGTGCCCACCATCTCGCAATCCAGGGCGACGTACTTGCCTATCTTGTGGGCGAGATGTAGCCCGCCGTTGATCTCGTCGTCGTGGCGTTGCGCTGTACCGCTGACGGCGCCGTATGCTGCCGAGACGTCTCCGGGAGCAATGCCATGCTCTCGGACCAGTGTAGAGTGATCGAGCGGCCGGGTTCCGTTGGTGGTGGGCTTTGAGTCGCCGGCGCCCATCTTGCGCTTCTTGGCGAGCGGGATGGAGTTTGTCTCTGACTTCGCCTTCCGGTCCACCCTGCTGATCGACTTATGTCTCTCCTCTAGCCGTTTGCGCTTCAGGCCATTGCTCTGCGTTTGCGCTTCCGGCTTCTTTTCCGTCTTGAGCTGCGCCTGTAGCTTCTTCCAATTGCTGGACACCTGCGCTACGTCCAGTCGGGACATCGTAGCCTATCGTGACATGGCCAGATGTACACACACACCACGGTCGTAAGTATTGTAGGTTGATGTTTGCCTGAGCGAACTTTCTGTACGAACTTGAGAGACGGAGTTGGTTCGCAGGGTCCAGAACTTCCACGGTCGCAATCTCGACCATCACGCTTTGCGACAACGACGACATCCATCGAACGCCAAGAGCGCATCGTTCACAATCGAGGCAGCATCATAGTCAGTCATGGTAGCTCGCAATGATGCGAAAGACGGCGAGAAAGGCGATGATATCAAGCCAGAACGAGGATATGCGACGCTGGCGACGTTGACGTATGCTCATCTAGCCTAATGAGGCATGGCAATATGCTGATATGTTTGCAGCATAGGGACGAAGGCTTCAGTTGAAAAGGTGCGTGCAACAGCTGCTTTGCAACGCTCGGCGCTCGTGACGCCACGAAGACCATGTACTTCGCGGAACAACGAGCTTATGCTTTGCAGTGACTGCTTATTATACAAGTACACTGATACCTTGAACAGGATGGCGAGAAGCGGAGGGCCGAGATCCTCTCCATCCAAACTCGTAAAGGACGACCAACATACTACGTCCATTATGAGGAGTTCAACAAACGTCTCGATGAATGGGTGTCCGCCGAGCGACTCGATCTCTCGCGAGAAGTTGAATGGCCGGTCCCGGAGAAGCCCGACAGCAAGTCGAAGCAGAAGAGCGCGCAGTCAAAGGCCCAGCAAGTCTCCAAGGCCGAAACCAAATCGCAGCCCGCTCGATCTCACAAGCGGCCCCGCTCAGCAACCATAACGAGGGAGCCCTCCGAAGCACCGTTCGATGTCTCTGCCAAGTCCAGCAGGCGGCCGTCCCGTTCGGGTGGCAAGGAGAACCTCGACCCGACCGTCACCATCGCCGCTGAAGAGATCGGCGGCACGCCGCAACCCGAAGATGAGTCCGCCATCGACCTGGTGGACATGCAGGAGGCCGCCGTGGCCGCCAAAGCGCTCCCCGACCACGAGCCCTACAGCCGCGAGCAGGAGATCGAGAAATTGCGCACCGGTGGCAGCATGACGCAGAACCAGACGGAGATCAGCCGCGTGCGTAACCTGGAGCGCATCCAGATGGGCGCGTACGAGATCGAGCCGTGGTACTTCTCCCCCTACCCGGCCGAGTTCACCGACTGCGATCTCGTCTTCATCTGCGAGTTCTGCCTGTGCTACTTCGGCAGCACCACGCAATTCGGCCGGCACCGGAAAAAGTGCGCCCTCTTCCACCCACCCGGGAACGAGATCTACCGCGACGACAACGTATCCTTCTTCGAGATCGACGGCCGACGGCAGCGAACGTGGTGTCGGAATCTGTGCTTGCTGTCCAAGCTGTTCCTGGACCACAAGACACTCTACTACGACGTCGACCCCTTCCTCTTCTACTGCATGACGTTCCGCTCCGCCCACGGCCACCATCTCGTCGGCTACTTTTCAAAGGAGAAGGAGAGCGCGGAAGGCTACAACGTGGCCTGCATCCTCACCCTGCCCCAACACCAGCGCAAAGGCTACGGCAAACTGCTCATCCAGTTCTCCTACGAGCTCTCCAAAGTCGAGAACAAGCTCGGCTCGCCCGAGAAACCCCTCTCCGATCTCGGCCTGCTGGGGTACAGAGCGTACTGGCAAGACGTCATCGTCGACCTGCTGCTCGAGCGCGAGGCGGAGGGGACACCCATTGTGAGCGCGGAGGACATCGGCAGCAGCCTTGCGATGACGACCAACGACGTCCTGCACACGCTGCAGAACCTCAACATGGTGCGGTACACGAACAAGACGCACGTGATCGTGCTGACGGAGGCGGTGGTGGCGGCACGGGAGCGGCAGAGGGAGAAGGAGCAGGTCAAGGGGAAGCGGACGATTGACCCGGAGAAGTTGGTGTGGCGGCCGCCGGTATTCAGTGCGGCGGCGAGGACGTGGAATTGGTGAGGGGCGAGGGAGAGAATGTTGTTGAGACTACTCTTGTTTCGAGCGTGGCGCTGGGGGAGTGAAATCAATACGAATTGGCCTTTGCTGGGCATGATTTCTGACACTATTACAATGAATGCTGTTCGTCACAATTCAACTGATCAGTTATTTGGACGTCCTACGCCGTAGGCATACTTACCTCCCACAAATGTAGTGGCAGACCGCCTGCTGCATCGACAACCAAAAGCATACGACGAGTGTTTCCAGCTTCAGCCCCTTTCAACACCCAAGGTACATGTCGCTTCCGTGGCCTCCACCGGCCAGATCGAGCATCCGCTAGTGCAAATGATGAGCAGCACATTCCAACAAAAGAATCGCAGTCAAAAATGATTTCTCTCGTCATGATGGGCATTGGAAACGCCAAAAGAGAGATACTAAGACCGAGACTTGAACTCGGGACCTTCTGTGCGCAGCTTAAACACCTTTGACGGCGTCGTACTGTTAGACAGACGTGATAACCAACTACACCATCTCAGCTGTGCTCATGTTTCGTCAAATATGTTAATTATATATAAACAAAAAAGATTCCGAACTTCGCCCGGGAGTTCGTAATTGTTAGTAATGATTGGACTCATAGTCGCGGAGATGGTTATCTATCGCGAGGGTCAGCTCCTAACGCTAGCACGGCCCTACTCCTAATACGTTAATATTATTATTTATACCGCTCTAGTACTAGCGGAGCGGTACTCTTAGTACTCTAGCCGGACGCTCCTAATACTACTTCTAATAGTAGCGCCGCTAGTACGGGGCTAGTACCGATAGGCCTATACTTATACTATACTCGTCTATTATAGAGGTATAGTTAGAAATTAAGCCGCTATAGAGGAACTCTAGCCTATAGTAAGCCGTGTCTTAGCGTTCCTTAGTAAGGAACCTTAAATCTAACAAGCGTACCTATAGGGTTTGTAATACTAGCTTCAATTAATATACTATAGCTACTATCGATTAGATACGCTAGAATAATAGCGCTAACCTCTAGGATACTAACAATATTAAGCTTACAGCCGCTATATACTAGGCGGTAATAGATAGTAAATCTACGCGGCTAGAGAATACTCGGTAAGCTTATAAGCCTAAATAGGCTAAGTTTAAGGCATTAGGTAAGGAGTACTAGGCAATAGCTATTAGCTAACTACGTCTCTAGGTATAGTACTATAGCCGCAGTAATAAGTAGAGTATAGTTACTAAGGCGCGCCTTATCCTATTCTTATAGACATAGGATCTTAATTGCCGGTATCGATAAGATACGAAGGACTCTAAGCGTAGGTAGGAGGCTAGCCTACTAGTAAGTATTAGCCTATCCTAAGTAAAGTAGTATATTACTATAATATACGGCTTAAGTAAGTACTAGCGGAAGGTAGAGAGGCGTAGGGGCACGCCCTTAGTAATCCGTAGATATCGATATAGGGTAGGTTAGGTTAGGGCCTTCGTACGGGGCAGCCTAATATAGAAGAGTCTCTAACGCTAAGACCCTATATATTAGTAATTAGTTAGGGTTTTCGCGTAACCTAGCCCTACCTACCCCGTTAAAATTAGGTTGCCTTCCTATACGCTCGCCTAACTTCCCGTCTCCGCCTTAATTAGCCCCCGTCTAGAGTAGCTATCGGTCGCACGCCTATTACGTAACTATTACGCAATAGATAAATACGAATATACCGCTAGCTATCGTTAGGCCTTTAGCCCCGACGCCGCGACATTAGATAGGCTCTATAGGTCTAACGCTAAGTAATATAGACCTTAAAGGAAGATTAGAGACGTCTATCGAGTACGTACTAAGACGTAGAGTCTAGGGAAGGTCGATACTAACGCTCGATACTATATTAGCCTCCTCTACGTTACGCGGCGAGGTACCCGCCCTCTCTAATCCGACGACAATAAGGATAGTCTTAAAGAAGGGGAATATAGAGGGCGGTAAGATAATAGTACTAATAATAGTAACGATAATATAGACGCCGCCGCCGCCGCGGGAGGAGGTAAAACCAAAGCCGGTAATCCTTTTGTCCTCTACCGCGTAAATTTACCGTCTCGAAAGTACTTTACTACGTCTAGGTTATAATAGAGGCTTAGGTCGCTAGGCTACGCTTAAGATCGATCCGACAATAACGATAGCGACGTAGATAAACCTACTAGACCCTTAATATCGGATAGTACGCCCCGTTATACGCCTTACCGTACTACGGTACCGTAGTAGACACCGATACGGTTACCTAAGGGTTCACTACTTTCGCCTATAGCGCCGCCTACTATCCGGCCTCCTAACCTAAATAGACCTACCGTTACCGTACGCTAGGGGCCGTCTAATAATTATATAGACTAGATAAGTAATAATAGTTCCCCTCCGGATTCTAACGGAATCTACGGGCCTAGTACTAGTCCGCTAAGATACTATACGCTACTTTGTCCGTAGCCTACGTCTACCGAGCTTACGGGCATATCGAGTATCGGGCTATTATAGTTGACTTCCTAGCTTAGGCGTTTCTAGCCGCCGATAGTATATAGGTCCCCGTTATCTAGTACGTTATCGGAAGAAGCGAGGGTATAAGGGTTTAAGGAGCGCGAAGGGTACTTTATATACCGTAAGTCGTATAAGGTAGCCTTCTAGAAGTAGTGTTAGGAAGGATAGTAGCTCCTAAAGTATTACGGAGCTAGGTAAGTAGGAGGGTATACTAGCTAGTAGGTACCGACGACTAGTTAGTAGGGACGGCTCGATAGGTACATAACCCGTCTTATAGAGTAGTTAGCACTCTAACTAACTTGTTTCCTATTTACCGTGTCTTACGTTAGTGTAGTCCTAATAACTTAGTAGCTAAGAAGTCTAATTAAGCGTAATATACCCTCGAACTTTTTTCGACCTAATTGCGTACTAATCGTCTTTATACGACTAGTCTCTACCGCTTGCCCTCCGTTGCCTCGCTCGCTAACGGCTTATCTTCCGACGGCGCTAGCTAAGGCTCGTCGTAGCGAATAGACGTCTACCTAACTAGATCCAATCTAACCCTTAATAGTATTTTCCGCTAATAAATAATAACTTACTTTTCCGTATTATCTACTCGACGCTCTTCCCTTGGACGTCTTATTAATAGCTACGGCGCCCTTGCCTAGTAAGTAGCCGCCCCTTCTGTAACTTAGTAGCTACGTAATTATATACTTCCGTAATCCTCTTTAACTTAATAAGAACAATATAACCTCTTCCTTTTCTAGTCGGTCTAAGACTAAGTTTATCGATACGGTAGCCTAAGTCCCTATACGATAGAACTACTAGTGCTACGGACTACCTACCCTTTAGCCGTAGGTAGTCGCTATCTCCTTTACCCTTATAGCTATTGCGATCCGACAAAGTCGTCTCGACGTAGTAGAGCTCGGCGGGCTTAGTTAGTATTAAGACACGGGTATAAGAATACTTCTCTCTATGTTAGTAGAACCTAATAAACCTCTCTAAGTAAATTACTAAGCGTTAGTATACAAAGACCTTTTAGTTAGATTGAAACATAAGTTAAATACAAACTACCTATATAGAGATCTATCGCGATATATACAAAGGAGATTCGTATCTCGTAGTCCTACTCTATATGCTTTATGTACTCTATGTCTATAGAGTAATAGAGTAATAGAGTAAACCCGTTACGTAACTAGTTTTGCTCTATACGCTAAGACGGACGCCTAATAGAGTAAGTTGCTTATACGGAGTCTTCCGCGTTATGTACTACGATGTTCGTAACACTATCCCCCTTCTAGTCTAGCTCGGTCCCTAAGCTTATTTATTCTATTGTTTATTCTCGTTCTTTCTCTAACGATGCCTTCTAGAGTTCGTAAGTATAAGTCGTCCCGCGAGCGTCGAATTATACTTACTAGTTTCATTAACGAGTACGGCAACATTATACTAACCGTTTTTAACTATTGTAAGGTTAATAAGAAGGTGTGCCGTGTCCACGTTCGGAGTAGTCGGTATAACGAATACAACCGTTCGAATTTCTCAGATTACGATATCCGGGTAACGTTAAATAAGTTCTCGAAGTTAGTAAGAGAGCGGAAGTCCTTAGTGTCTAGAATTAATAAAGCACGCGCGGCGACGGTAGCTACGCAATCTATAGTAATAGATGCCTAGAGTCGTTTAAGTAAGGCGTTAGCGAAGGAGATGCGGCTGTATCGTTAGCTAGACTAGAATAGTCGTCGTGCCGACGAAGCGGTTACTATTAAAGAGCGTAGTATTACGGAGTAGGAGACGGAGGAGTTTATAGCGGAACTCGATCTTCCGTTATTCGAGCCTACGCCTTAGGACAATCGATTAATAATAAGTCCTTCTAGCTAGGATGCTTTCGTCTAGGGCGTCCCCGGGTACAGTGTTAATATCCCGGAGGTTCCGAGTTTGTAGCCTAATCCTTCGTAGGAGATAATCGAGACCTAAGATCTAGTAGTCGATTTTGTATAGCGCTACTAGAACTTCCAAAGTTCTTCTATATAGCGGGTAAGATGTTCCTTAGGTTCCTAGGTATTATCTAACTCTAGGTAGCCCTTCTACTTAACGAGTAATACTAACCTTGTTTTTCTAGGACTTTCTCGACTTCGAATTCGTTATCTTCCTATAGTTTGAAGTAGAACGTTGTTTATAGCGTAGAGTTCGGGTTTACTAGTTCCAGGAGTAAGATATAGAACACTAGGTGTATCCTAGTATCTTTAGGTAGGCTAAGCTTATAGCTAGCCTTACCTCTTTATTCGTCGACTAAAAATAGTCCGACCTTTATATAATCTAGTTTCTTTGTACCTTGTCGTGTCTTAAGGTTCTTCGTAAGGAGGTATACCTTATCCCTCTTCTTAAGTAGAGGCGCCGTTTTTGAGTCTTTATATTGGCTGCTTATTAAGGCTTTCTAGGACCTAGTAATTACTTATTGTTACGGGTAAACGACGTATACACTAAAGTTCGATATATAGTTAGTATTCAATAAGTTAGATAAAGGACAGAGAGAACTCTTAGTCGTACTCTAATAAGGAAGAGTTAGGTACTAAGGCCGAGTATAGGCCGAGCCTATACCTTAACCTAAGGGCTCGCCCTTTATATTACCCTACCCTCCTCCGCTCGTAGTAAAATAGCCGGGCTCCGTCTAATTTTGAACGGATCCCGCCGCTCGATCTCCTAACGTCTTAAGAAGTTAGTTTATAATCCTTATAAAGTATACAAAGGCGACAAAGAACTCGCGTAGTCCTAATGCAAACGGCCTAATCCCCTAGTGTGTAAACGGCCTAATCCCCTAGTAGTAATCTTATAAGTCTTTATAAGCTTTATTACCTATAGTAGGTAATAAAGGCGATAAAGAACTATCGGATCCCTACCGCAAACGGCCTCGTTCCTTTATGCTTTAAAGGAGCGTAACCTTATATTACCTATATAAGTATTGCTTACTTAAGTAAAGTTACCGCAACTTTATATAGCGCCTTACTATAAGAGTCGCTTCCCCCCCTCGATCGGTCGCTTTCCTTTCTCTAGAAACAATAATAGACGTATATACCCCCCTTAGACAACCTCGATAGAGCCCTATCTCGTTTCCGCCTTCTTAATCCTAGGCTCCGAGTATTACTAATCGGCCTTAGATAGCTTCTATTATCTACTGCGTAGGTTGTGCTAACTCTAGTATAGATCGCCGAGACTAGACTATATGTACTACTATCCGCGACCTTTTCGTCGGACTCCGCTAATTTCCTAGTCCTCCCGCTCCCGCGCCTACGCCGCCTACGCCTATTCTCGCAAGAATTACGAGAATCTGTATATATTCGACGGATTCCGATTGAAAACTATCGCTAACCGACTTAGTCCCGAGATAGCCTATATAGCCTACGCTATCTAGACTCGCGCCCTAGATAAGGAGGCGTAAGTTAGCTACCTCCGATTGTTTTCCGTCGGCTTACGCTCGTTTTAGCGACGACGCCTACGACGACCTAAAGAAGGTCCTTAAGGCCTAGAAGGCCTTAAAGCCGTTGTAGGCTTCGGGGTTGTTATCCGGGTATATTCAATCGGACCCCGATCGATTTCTGTCGCTAACCGAACCCCTAGCGCCGTAGCCTCTAAGGTTACGAATACGGTAGTGAATATTGTAGCCTAGTAAGGGTAAGCGTAAGATATCCTCCGTACCCCGATCGATTTATATCGCTAACCGATTACAGTGCTAGTAGTGTAGCCCCGGCCGTTATCCTTAGCCCTAGGCGCTATTAGGTAGTGTGCCCGCTGTTTCTTAGTCGTTCTCCGGTAGTTTTACGGCGGTAGCCGTTATATAGTTAATTAAAGGTCCTCTATCGAGGCTGTTCTTACTCCTAAACTCCTGTCTCTACAATTAAGCAACCGTATTCCGGTTATTTCTAGCCGGATTCCTTCTTTTTGTACTTCTCGTATATTACCCTTAGACTATCGTTAGTTCGGGCGTTACTATGCGCTAACTCGAACCTGTCTATTACTACGTTGTCCGCTAGTTCTTCTAAGGGCTCCTACGTAGGGTTATAGTATCCCGACTATTTTATAAGGACTTTAGGTCCCTTACCTCTTCTTTTTGCCCTAGCGTAGAGGATCTCCTCTACGTAGTACTCGGTATGCGACTCTATTAGGACGGGGTCCGGTTAAGTATCGTCGGACTCCTACCCCGGTAGGGGATCGTAGCTTATAGGGCGTAGTAAATCCGTATAGAATACCGGGTAGATGTTACTAGGTAACCTAGATAATCGCACGGACACCGGCGATAATACGTCGGCTACCGTATACTTTGCGTGCTTCGAGGCGAGGCTTCTCTTTGGGCGGTCTGTCTAGTAGTTACGTAAGTCTAGCTAGACCTTATCGCCTGTCCGATAGATTAGCGCCGGGGTCCTAGTACGATTAGCGCTCTCCTCTTATTGCTACGCGGTAGCCGCTATACTAGTTTAGTAAAGGTTAGAGATTTTCTTTATCTTTTCTATAAACTAAGTCGCCCTCTCGGCTACGGCAAGCTGTGTACCCGGTACGGCCTCCGTCTCTAAAGTAACGGGTAACGGCGCTTCGTAGCCGTAGGTAGCGAAGAACGGGCTTATGCCTAGTCCCGCGTAGTATCGACTATTAAGCGCTAATTTAGCGGTAGACAACTACCGTTTCTAGTCGGATTGCTTCTAGTTAATATAGTTGCGGAGGTAAGCCTAGACTTCTTAGTTTATTCTCTTAGGCCCTCCGTCCGTTTATAGGTAGTATACGGAGCTTAGTCTCTACTATACGCCGTAAAGTCAATATAGCTCCTTCTAGAAGGTACTCGTCTAGTTAGTGCCTCTGTCGCTAGTAATAGCCCATAGCAATCTATAGTGTCTTACCTAGTAGTCTATAAACCTTATAGCGTACCCCTCCGCTTTTATGTTAGGCATCGCTTCTAGTACTACCTACTTATAGAGCCTGTCCTTAATTACCTAAAGATAGCGGTTACCCTAGGAATCCGGCAGGTCTATTATGAAATCTATAGAGATCTCCTAGAAGAAACGGTCGGGAACCGGCAATAGACGAAGGAGCCCGTACTTATGCTCTCGCTAGACCTTATTTCTCCCGTAATAGTCGTAGTTCCTAAGGAACTGCCTTACCTACCTTAACTATAGTAGCTAGTAGAAATCGCGCGCTACTATAGAAGCGATAGCGTCCCTACTAGGATGCCCGTAGACCGACGAATCGTGTACGGCCTAAATAAGCTTAGTTCTTAGTATATCTATTAATCGCAGTTCGTCCTCTATCGTATCGTAGTCGGACTCCGGTAAGATTAGGGCGCCGGGTACCTATAACTTGCCGCGGTGCCTTAGGTACCCTTTCTTATCGACTGTATAGTCCCCCGCCAGAATCTTTACCTTAATCTCGCTCGGTAGAGATCGGGCTCCGTTCTTAATCGCGCGGAGAACTAAGCTATAGGTAGTGTCCTTGGCTACCGTAATATCCTAAAGCTTTTTTAAGTCTAGGTCCTAAAACGGCGCTACGGGACCCGACATTTCCGGAGCGGTATCCTCTCCTATTTAGGTAGCTAGGAGCCGAATCGCAAAAGAAGGCTTAGTAGCTACCGACGTAGTAGCTACTACTACCGCCTCCCCCCGTTTAAGCTCCGGCTAATTTAGGGCGCTTTCCGGATCCAAAAACCTCCGAAATCTTAATATCTTATCGTCCTTACCTAGGGTATCTTGTTCTCTCCTAGATAGCGCGTCCGGGAGAATAGCTTCGATTCCCGGTCGATATCGTAAGGAGAACTAGAACAACGTTAAGGCCTTATACTAACGTATTTGTCTTTCTAACAATTACCGCTTAGTTATAAAGTATTTAAGGTTCTTATAGTCCGTTAGAATTATAAAGGGGCTATAGGCTTTTAGTTCGGGGCCCTAGAACTTTAGGTAGGAGATTACCGCGAGCATTTCCTTATTATAGATATCGTAATTAATCTCTACCTTATTTAGCTTCTACGAGAAGAAGCCTACTAGACGTCGGATCCCGTCCCTTTCCTATATAAGTGCGCCTCCTAGCGTAAACCCGCTGCAATCGGTCTCTAAGAACGTAGGAAGCGTCGGATCCTAGTGCGAAAGTACCGGAGCCCGACAAAATTTATCCTTTAGACGCTTAAATACCTTCTCCGCTAGTTCGTCTCAGGAGAACTCGGTATTCTTGGCGGTAAGCGCGGTTAACGGACCGGCAATCTTCGAGTAATTAGGTATAAATATACGGTAGTAATTCGTAAAGCCGAGGAACCTCCGGACCTCCTTCTACGTAGTTAGAGCCTTCTAGTCTCGAACTACTTTAATCTTCTCCGGATCGGGCCCTGTACCTTTTCCGTCGGTATATACGATAAACCCGAGGTATTTTATCTTCTTCTACGCGAATTCGCTCTTATCTAGGTCTAAGAACAGGCCTCCGTCCTAAAGCTTACGGAGTACCGCTCTTACTTTTAGGAAGTAATCCTCTCTTATCCTATTAGAGTAGATAATAACATTATCTATATACGTAGAGGCAAAGTCGTTAAGCTCTTTCCGCAGTAAAGAGTTAATATACCGTTGAAAAGTCGCCGGAGCCCCGGCTAAACCGAACGGAGTTATAAGCTACTCGAAGGACCTAAATCGAGCACGGAAGGCTATTTTGTACTCGTCGCCTATAGCTATACGGATTTTGTAGAAGGCCGTAACGACGTCTACCTTCGTAAGCTACCTAGCTCCCGTTAGGTTTCGTAAGGTCTCCGGTATTAATAGTAAGGGGTACCGGTCCGGTATCGTAATAGCGTTTAGCGCTCGATAGTTACAGTAAAACCGTAGTCCTCCGCCGGGCTTCTTTACAAAAAGCACGGGGGCCGTAGCTTCCGATATACTAGGCCTAATATACCCCTTTTGTAATAGGTCGTCTAGAGATTTCTAGAGAACTAGTAGTTCTTCCTTCGATATACTATATAGCGGACCCTATAGTAAAGTATACTAGGATCCGTCCGGTTTCTTACGGATCTCGATATAGAGGTTAACACCCTCCCTATAAGGTAATAGCTTATCCGCTTCCCGCTTATAAAACAGCGGAACTATATTACTAATCTCCGATAGTAACCTCTCCTTAAGCGTTTCTAACGTAGGGTATTCCTTTGTCTTAAGAGCTTTCTCGATGTCCGCCGTTAATGTAGCGGCTACCGTTGTAATACTCCCGTCTTCCTCGTATTCTAGGTAATTTTATCCTTTAGAGACCTATCGCTCCGCTCTTCCGTAGTAGAACCGACGCCTTTCGGGCGCGGTCCGGACTCTATTGTGCGCCTTCTACGGATTTCCTAAGATAAGTAGGAAAGCTAGACCCGGTACTATATATACGTAGACTGTCTAGTAGAATCCGTCGATTTCTATCCGGAAGGCGACAACTCCTTCGATGTTTAAGCTCTTTATAGAAGAAGAAGCCCCCTTTACTTCTCGTACTTCGTAGCTAACGAAGCTTAGTCCGAGACCTTTAGCTAGGTCTCCGTTAATTGCAGTATAGTATTAGTACCCTTTATCGATTAGGGCTAAAGTTCCGGTATTATCCTTAAGGACTATATCTGTATATACTAGGGGTCCGTTTATAATACCTTTAATTCTAGCCTATCCCTTTACAAAACTATCTAATGCCTTGTCGACTACCCCCGACTCCTAACTACGAGCGAGAGTTAGTCTTTTCCCGTATTATAGTTCGAGGGGTCCGACGTATCGGCGTCGTCCTCTAGAAGTAGCGGGGTAAGAGTAGCGTTAATCGCGGTAGGTTACGATGCCGGAGAGTATAGACAATCTTTAATACGGTGTCCGCCCGCTCTATAACGGAAGTAGAGCTTCTTCTCTCGGCGTCTCTCCCTTTCTACGACGTTAACCTATTTCGCCTTATACTTCCCGACGGTTTGCTTATAGTCCCCTCGGCTTCTACTACGCTCCCCGCCCGTACGAGCCGGGGCTATTACGGTATCCCTATCCGCGTCGACGGTAGTTACCGTAGAGGGGCCCCCGGGTCTCGTAGTTACCGTAGTCGTCGATACGGAATCCGCGCTCTTTTCTTTAGACTACTTCCTATTAGACGCTTTAAACTAGTCTATCGTCTCGAGGTTAGTTATAATCCGTTCTACCTCCTCTAAGAAAGCGAAGTAGTCCGACGTTCTTACGATAGCGGCCGTATAAATCTTAGTAGGGTTCGAAAAGGTGTTCTTAAGATAGCTTATTTTCGCGGAGTTAGTCTAGCTGTCTCCGCCCGAACTAAGTAGGAGTCCGTCGAATTCTAGCTAGTGTTCGTGCTATAGTTGTCCTACGCTGTACCTTAAGCCCGTAAGCCGCTCGAGGGCCTTCGATTGTTCGTTACTATTCGTAAATACCTACTCGAGCTACGAGAAGAAAGACTCGGGGTTTTTACCCGTTAAAGGGTTTCCTTTCTCCTAGAAATAGCGTATACGGGCTCGCTCTCGTAAGAGAAGGGTATCGTAGATAGTGTTCTAATAGTATTCCGCGGAGAGCGTAGGTTTTAATGCGGAGCGTACGCGGAACGAGCTCCTTATCCTTAAGAGGTAATCTCTAAAGGTATCCGCTTGTCTATTCTATATAGGCGGTTTCTAATCTCTTAGTCCCGCTACTTTACGTCCGGAGTTCGCTATGTTCTACGCGGAGAACGTTTCTATTAACGTCCTTATAAGGACCGATAGGGGCACTTCCTCCGGTATAGTAGCGCTTACGGGCGCCGCTTAGCGTCTAACGGCCTCCGATCGTTCGAGGGCGGCACGAGTGCTCGCTAGCTCGGCTTCTATATGCTACTAGCGCGCGTATAGCTATTCGACAATACGCCGCATTCTAGCGTTCGTCGTTCCCCGCTTAGGGCTATCGTTCCCCGAGGGTTCCGCGTCGGTAGCCGGCGTAAGGCCTACGGAAGACGAATCTCCGTTTATATTGATCTAACTTAATGTTACGGGTAAACGACGTATACACTAAAGTTCGATGTGTAGTTAGTATTTAATAAGTTAGATAAAGGACAGAGAGAACTCTTAGTCGCACTCCGATAAGGAAGAGTCGGGTACTAAGGCCGAGTATAGGCCGAGCCTATGCCTTAACCTAAGGGCTCGCCCTTTACACTTATCGTATAGTAGCGTAGATGTCTTTAAGTAATCTAGAGTTAGCTAAGGCCCTATCGGTTTGCGGCCTAAGTCGTGGTTCCATAAATAGGTTCGGATCCCTACTATAGTTAGCGAAGAATAGTATTTGTCTAGTTGTCTCGGAAGCGTTATTATTAAGTGTAATTTGTACTATTAGTAATAGCGAGACCTAATTGTCCTACGCGTAATTAACGTAGTAGCGTAGGTACGCTTCTAGTAACTAGTTGCTTCGTTCTGTTTGTCTATCCGTCTATAGGTAAAAAGCTATCGACAGCTTATACTTAATTCCTATAACTGCGACGAGCGTCTTCTAGTAGTTAGATATAAAGAGCTTATCTCGGTCTGTAATAAAGACTATCGGTATCCTATAGTAGCGTATAAGTCTGTCGAGTACGAGGCAGCCTAACTGCTCCGCGTTAATAGACTCGCTATAAGGGATAAAGTGTAAGTATTTCGTAAGTCGATCGACTATAACTAGTATAGAGTCGTGTTATACTCCTAGTACTAGGTCCTTTAACTTAGGAAGCTTAACGATAAAGTCTATCGTAACTTCGTCCTAAGGCTACTAAGGTAGTTCGCGGAATTCTAGATTTCCGTATTTAGCGTATTGTAAGGCCTTGTTCTTATTGTAGCTATCGTATCGCTTAATGTACTTAGAGACCTTTCGTCTTATATCGGGGAACACGAAGTTGCGTCGTACGTGTTCCGTAGTTCGA